>LS491473.1:166934-176984 GCA_900490845.1 Pristionchus japonicus
ATATCCCTATCTTACTACTGCTGCAGCCGTGGAGAAACACTCTGGGAAGACACGGCGAGGACGCCTTCGCCCGACTCGTCACGAGCGGTGAGTAATGGAGGGGAGGGGAGAGGAGTCAGTGAATCAGTAATTATATTGTGGAATGTGTAATATGAGCATATCACGCTTGTCAGGAAAGAGTCGAGTCTTTGAATGTAGCATTGTTTGTTCAGAACACAGTGTGCCAAGAAGAACGAACTCTATAGTTCGAAACGGCGGACGTATTCTAATATGAGCGAGTCATTCCCCCCTCATTCGCGCGGGATTAGCGGGCAATTTTGCGAGTTCGGGATACAAAAAGCAATGCCATGAATCAACCAGAGTGTAAATGATATTTTGGCTCCCACCAAGTTGTCGGAAATTGTATTAGCTACCGAACCATGCCAAGCATTTGTTTCTATCGTTTGATCAGAACGAGAAAGTTATGATTTTCTGTGAATAACTAAAATTTCTCGGCCTAGGAATATGACTCAAAGTTGCTCTAGGCATGGTTCGGTAGCTAATACAATTTCCGACAACTTGGTGGGAGCCAAATTCTCATTTACACTCTCGTTGGTTCATTGAATTGCTTTTTGTATCCCGAACTCGCGAAATATCCCGCTAATCCCCCGCGAATGAGGGAGGAATGACTCGCTCATATTAGAATACGTCCGCCGTTTCGAACAATAGATGTCGTTCTCCTTGGCACGCTGTGCAGAAGCGTTTTATGATTTCTAGTTTTAATATATCGAAAGAGCTCGAAAAATTAGTGGTGGTTGTGCTTCCAACATTTTTTTCATGAACAGGCACAAGATGCCCCTCATTCCCCATTTCGGTTAGAGTTGTTCTTCTCGAGCTGTTGCCTGCCCCTCCTCCCCCTCTTTCCAATGTACAATCCCGTTGAGATCGAGTTGCAGCGACAGGTGGGATTTCGAATTTGAATGGCTGGTCACACTATCACAATTTACCAAAACCTTGCTTGGCCTCTCTCGTCTCAATATGGCGGTGCTACACGGTGAAAGTACTTTTTCTCTTATACTATAGTTTAGAGAGGCAGTGGTGTGCATAATGAAGAAACCACGCGCGTTTTATCTTAGATTTGTAGCGCGTGTGTTTCGGTAGTTCTTTTTGGTTTTCTTGGCGATGGTAATGCAGTTGTTTGACGAGTTTGGCGCTGCCTTTATCGTTCCCGATTCCTACCCGTTATCTTAGCAATTCGATTTTGTTATGCATCTCCCTTCTTTCAGTTCACGTATCGATCGCAGTACAGTCCCTACGCTTCCCTACGCTTCCCATAACCTACCGTACCCATCCCTGATCGATTGTAATACAGAGTTCTTACCGTAGCCCTATGCTTACTATAATCGATAACATACCGTAACCGATCCGTGATCCGTTGCAGGACGCGGACTCGATGGTCGTCTCCTCCGAGCACATCATCATCGAGGAGATGGACTACGCGAACGTGCCCATGACGGGTGCTTTCTGTGTGGGAGACTGCATCCTCAAGGTATACTGTATTCAGAGTTACTGTGGGAATACGGTAGTAGAAGTACCGTAATCGCGTTGATGGGATGGATATAGTAACGGGATACGATAGGCTGGAGGCAGCATGCTCAAGGTATACGGTAGGAGAAGGTTACGGTAGGGGTAGAGTACGGTAGACAGGGTACGGTATAGTAGTACGATATCAATGCGACGATGATGAATGTGCAAGAGGACATCGATAAGGGCGCGATAAAGCACGATAAAGCGATGATACCGTAACCCTATGGAACATACTGTATCAATATTGATTATCGCAACCATACCGTATCCCTCTCAGGTGAAGGACGACGCGCCGCAATCGTCGGAACACTTCAAGCAGATCCTGGCGGATCTGTCGCCGGTGAGGACGGGGGCGATTACGTCATCACTAGGCAACCTGACCCTGATACCGTACCCTTGCCGTATCCACCACCTGCAGTGCACGGTGGTCGTCAGTCGGCGATCGTTCGTGATCGCGCCGGGAGAACTGCGCCTGCGCAAGTCGCTCATCGCGGTAAGTACGGTATCCGGGATACTGTATCCATTGATGTTGAACCAATTACCTTTCCCCGTTGCAGATGGGCCTACCGTACCAGAAGGGCTTCTCCTACCAGGTCATCTGCTGCAAGAAGGTGCGGTAATCGATTGTATCTTGAGGCCTACCGTACCTGATCTATACGTACCGTATCCCTGCAGCAAGCGTGGGACCGCTTCCTGACGACGTCGTTTGGGTTCCTCGCCGAAGACGTGACCATCCCGCAAGTGAACACGGACAAGTTCATCTTCGGAGAGGTACGGTAATCGATGCTACCGTAATCGGGATACTGTATCTTGTGCAAAAATCGATAAAGTTTTCCGGATACAGTATTACAATGCGTTAGCGTAACCCCACTATCATCTCAGGACCACAGTAACCCTACAGTACCCCCACATTGCAGATCAACTCGAACACGGCGGCGGAGAAGTACTTCTCGGTGGGAGATGGATTGATCGACTTCAGGGTATGGGGGAGGGGGATGTGAGTGGCATGATGTCTTCCATTTTGATGAGTTGCACGAAGCCTTGCAAAATGAGGCTCCAGAGCTGCTAGAATGGGGTGTGAACGCTGATTCATGTGTTCAAAAAACTGGATTATCAACAGCATCTAAAATTTACGTATTACAACATACATACAAATACAAATAACAGAACGGTAGAGACGTCGCCGAGGATCGAGGAGAGTTGTAGGTTACGAGAAGGGTCATTAGGCTAGACCCTCTCCGGCGACCATTCTCCTTCGGAGACGCCGCAGGATTCTCAGACCAATCCTTCCGTCCACAATGGGACGTAGGGTGGGAAGGTCGATTCAGGCCTTCTCCGACGATACCTCATTCTGAGGCGTCCCAGGATTCGCAAGACCATTATCTTCGCCCAGAAAAGGGGCTAGTTATTAAGTTTACGTCTTCTTATTATGAAAATGGTAAGTGCATCTATTGGAGTGAAGAGGAGCATCGATAGAGGATTGTGAAGATGGGAAGCGAAGAAAATAATAACAAAATGGCTACTTATTCAACTTAACATTTCAAAATACACAATGATGAAAAATGTTAATAAAACAACTTTGCCTAAACCGCTATTTAGTCCACAATTTTTTTTCATGAATCATCATCAAAGCGAGAAAATTAGCTGCTTTTTTCAGCGTACGGGGAAACCGATGCGATAAAAGCAAAAAAATTGTGAATTGTGTCATGAAGAGGCGATTACGTTGCCCACTAATTCCCCCGTCAGGACGCCGCCATCAAGCCGCAGAAGGACCCGAACGCCCTCAAGCAGTTCAACCTCACCTTCCAGCAGTGAGTTGTGTGACTACTGTAGTCCTAGGACACGTCGGCGCTCACGATGCACCCAGCGGTTGCGTGAATATGGGAAACGTCGCCATGGCACACCACGAATCCCAAACAGTTTATCCTTCTGCAGAGGCGGCGACATGGAGGTGCTGGTGGAGCGGCCGGTGTCGAAGGACGCGCGCAATCTCACGGAGCAGTTCATCAAGAAGCATCTGGTGAGGAGTGTGCAAGGGGGAGGGAGATGACGTCATCGTTATTGGCGGTCAAGCGAAATCGATAAAGATGGAGATTTCGTTGGGGCGAGGGGAGAATCTAAAAGATGGGACGTCATCCTCTTTGAGCATGGGATGAAATCAATAAAGATCATCTCCCAGCGGTTACGGGAGGATGCAAGAGTGATGGCGTCATAGTCGTTGAGTATGGTGACATCAAGATGGCAGTGTCCGATACAAACAAGAAATCGATTACGATGGCGCCATGCTTGGTTATATTAATTAACACTTGATTAATTACTGCTCTTGCTCAGCTCCGCCACGACACGCCGGCGATGAACGACGACGCGATCAACATCGGCATCACGGCCGCCCTCTACCACCACATGCTGTGGAGGTGAATGTGGCCTACAAAAATGTGGTTGACCCTCCGATCTATCGTAACCGAGACCGAATCTCCTCTCAGGCACCTTATCTTTCTCCACTTATTCTGAATCGTCAAATTTCTGCCCATCGATTTGTGGTCTCTCTGGTTATTCTATAGATCCTGCTCCGGGTCGAATGCAATGTCTTTGGTCTGCCTGTCACAGCGTGCCAAGGAGAACGACCTCTTTTGTTCGAAACGGCGGACGTATTCTAATGTGAGCGAGTCATTCCGCCCTTATTCGTGCGGGATTAGCGGGCAATTTTGCGAGTGCGGAATACAAAAAGCGATGCCATGAACCAACCAGAGTGAAAAGAGAGAGAGAAGAGAGGGGAAACAAAAGAGAGAGAGGAGAGAGAAAGAGAGGGGAAACAATGGAAGGGAAGATGGGAGGCAGGTAGATCAAAGGCTGCGTCGCATCCTTCCAGTCGATTCCCTTTGTCTTGGGTGGCTTATAGTCGTTTTTTGGCCATAAATCAGCCAAACCCCCACCGATTTTCGACTTTAAACGCTCATTCGAAAGCTATCGACAAGGCGCATCGAATGGCATAATCCATTGGCTCCTCCCATATCTGTGAACTGAGATCGTCTCTAGAGCCTCCAAAAATGAGTAGAACCCCAACACCCATAACATTTTCTGAAAGGTCGTGATAAAAGCTACATTTTATGTCTTTATCACTTTTTCGATATTTTCACTCTGAAGCGAGATAATCGCGAAAAACCGAGCCTCAAAGACGATATTCGACGTCATCTCCTGGAGCCGCTTTTGATCTACCGTCCCTCTAACTTGGGGTCATGGTAGGCCTACCTAAGGACTATCGAAAACCGAGGAGAAATTGGTGGGTCAGCACAGGGGTGAGTCCTGGGCCTGCTCAATTCAGTGAAACGTTAGATGAAACGCGTGATATACCTACCGTACATTTTTACCGTATCCCAACTTTAGACAGCGGCAAGCGCATCACTCTCGAGGCGAAGAAGAACTTCCAGGAGATATCGACCGATGTCACGGACGGCACCGACCTGGAGGTATACGGTAGCCATGAGGGGTACTGTAGTCGGGCAGCGATGATACGGTAGTAAAGGTGGTATAGTGGTGGTATAGTCGTGGTGATACTGTAAAACGATACTGGTGGTATAGTCGTGGTGATACTGTAAAACGAAAGTACTAGAAGTAATCGATATTGGTGGTATTGTGAGCATGGGTTACAGTACTTTTTGAATACGGTAGACCAACCAATCAATCAATCAATCAATAAATCGATAATCTGTCAGACGGTGGGCTACCGTTACTCGAGTGAGGGCGACGACGACGATGACAAGGACGACAAGGACGACGACGATGACAACGTAATCGATTATCGATTGATTTTTGAATTTCGAAAATGGCGGGAAATATTGCAGACGAAGAGGAAGAAGTCGCCGAAATCGCCGGCGGCCAAGAAGGCGCCCGTCGTCGTGCCGATGAATACGGCAGCTGCAGCTGCACCGGCGGGAGGAGCAAAGAAGGCTGTGAGTTGGGGGAGCGGGGTGTGACCAGAGTAGGGATGGCTTCGCAAGCAAGATAACAAGATCTTATTGGGATAATTGACCATTTTGCATCTTTCCCAAGAACCTTTGTTCGTGAAGGAAGAATCTTGCTACCCCCTCATTTCCCTCATTACTCCCTCATTTCTTCGCTTGCCTAGGTTACCGCTCGGTCTACTCGGGAAAGAAGGGGAATGGAGAGGACGAGAATGCATTTTCGATTAAATTAATTGAAGAGGGACAAGAAGAGGGGAATGAAATGTGTAATGACGGCTCAGTGGGTAGTAGAGTAATCCAAAGTCCTTGAGTTGCTGGTTCAAATCTTTTTCGCATTTTATGTTTTGCCTTTTTTGGCTACTGAAAATCATTTACTTGAGTACTTTCTTATTATGATTGAAACTTTTTGCGCTTCAAAGTAATTTTTTTTCAAAAATATCCCTATTCCATCTGTGGGAAGATTCGTCTCTAATCCATTTGTAGAATAAAATTCGATTCAACGAAAAAAAATCAATAAAAATAACAAAAACTGTAAAAATACGTCACGATTATAACGATGAAGCAAGAATCTTGCTTCGTAGCAAGATTCTTGCCTCGATGAAAGAATCTCAATTCAATTATCCCTCTAACCAAGAATAAATGGGATCATTCCGAACTTTCGCAAGATCTTGACTGGGTCGTTTTTCTTGCCAAGCCATCCCTAGACCAGAGCTGTGCAAAATTTAACGGTCTGTCATTTCGCAATGCTCTCTCGCCGGTCAGACAGAGCAAGATAGCATGGGAAAGTAAGAGACCGTTAAATTTTTGCACAGCCCTGGGTGTGACAAGGCGGAATTGTCCATCGTGAACTCATTAGAAATGATAAAGTAAAGTATAGTTAGCATGAGTGTCGCGGGCATCGAAAAAATAATCTAATTTCGAAATGGTCAGGATTCGAAGAAGAGCAAGCGTGGTCTCTTCTCCTCTCTGCCGTTCATTCGAATGAAGAAGTAGGAAAAGCGATCGAAGTGACAACGACATTATTGGTATCACTCGCTGAAGGCACAAGATAAAAAAATCTTTGGACCTGATATGGATTGTGGTTATGACAAGACACACGACAGAAAAGTGATCAAAATCTGGAAGCTTGTACAGTTGAATCGCATCTCATATTATCCTGTTATTCTTCCCTCTTCTCATTGTTTCGCCCCTGTCATCTTTGCCAGTTTTCTCAACATCTTGCGTTTTCTTTCACTGATGAACTGTATCTCTCGATCTTTTCTGCGTTACATTTTCCCTCAATGATTATTTTGGCAAATCGTTGAGAGCAGGGGTCGTTCAGAATTATTTTCGTTATCGCACCTTTCGTCACATGTATCATCCAAAGATATATTGAAGATTTGCCGGTGGATCATCAATTCAGGGTACTTCAGTTAGACTCATTTGGAGAAATTGAAATTGTCACTTTCTCGTTGCTAACTAGTGGTCAGGCTCCTCCATAGTTCGCTTGTAAACATTCGTTCAATCATTGCTTAGCTTGTAAACTCAATCATAGGTGCTCAGTCAGTACTTTATCGATCGGAACACACTGCTGCGCCGGGGAGTCTCGAGTGGGAATCGAAAAGAGTACGGTATCGATAGTGGGGGCGGAGCTTCTCTTCTACTTGGAGGCAGGAGCTCTCTCCAGTTTCAGCTCTTTCGGACGGTTGCGAGCCTCGATCCAAGCATCGATCTTGGTGCAGAGAGGGTCCACGTACTTCTGAAAATCGATCGATACGATACTGTAACCACAGTAAATAATCGATAATAGCTTTAAAATTTATGTAGGTAATCGATCATGTTTACGGTAACCCACCAGGTAGAGGTACTCGGAGCCCTGAGTCTGCGGTAGGTAGAGATAGACGAGGAAGACAGCCTTGGCCAGATAGTAGATGGGAAAGAAGCGGAGAATGGACTCGGCGAAGGTGTCCAACTGGAGAGATTGGTCTTTGATCTTTGATCTTCGCTCTCTCTCTCTCTCTCTCACCACTGAGAAGACTCCGAACACGGTCCAGTACTTGAGCCACTTCATGTCGTCGTCCTTCTCGGCCGTACGAACTGCCTGAATCAGGGTAGGTTACGGTACGATCAATATCGATTGATTACGGTATCGTACCTTGACGGACAGGTAGGCGGGGTAGCCGAACGCGATCATGTTGCATAGGAATGACGCAACGTTGCCGTAGCAGAGCAGAACGGCGACGAGTGCGAAGCAGATGTAGGTCACCTGACGAGATACCGTAACCCCTAATCGATACCGTATACCTGTTCTCGCTTGAGCTGAGTGGTCTTCTCCACCGACTTGAGCACGTTCTCCCTCTGCGAGCAGTCTTGCTTGTAGAGGAACTGGACCAGATCTCTCTGCAAGGATCCAATCGATATCGTATTTCTACCGTAACCCGCTTACGTTGGCTCTATTGACGCCCTCGACTGGTCCGGGTATGGGCGTGCCTAGTCTGCTGTAGGACTTGGATCTGAACAGGATACGGTAGGTCAAAAGGGGCGGAACTACGACATACCCCTGGGATTTGGAAAACGAGTCGAGCTGGGAGGCTTGCATCACTGCGCGCTGTGAGTAGAAGAGGGCGAAATGAGGGAGGAATGAGAGACGATTTCTATTTCATCACGTTCCCCATTCAATTAGACCAATTTGACTGTGAACTCTTGAACAAAACAGTAGATTTATTGCAATGTAAATATGAATCACTATGTGACAAAAAGGAACCTCGGCAATACAAAGAAATCGATCAATCATAGCGTGAATTACGATAATCCAGTGTTACAAAATGAAAAAGGGAGGTGTTTGCTTGTTTACAAAGGCAAGGACCAAACTGAGAAAGTCGGATGGGAGGGAGGGAGTGGATGTATAGCAAATTGGGTGAAAACTGAAAACCTAGAAAACCTTGTACATGTACATTATTCGAATGCTTAAGATCTTCATGAATTTAAGGCTGGGTACGGTGTTACAGCAGCGTACACTATTAACAGATCGATCGATTCACAAATCTCACGGGTTTTCCAGGGATACCGATAGGACCTCATCCAACCGATTGAGTTTCAATCGATGGCAGCGAATGAGAGGATCATTACACGTTTTTCTACTAGCAAAACGTGCAATCTCCCTCATCCAACAGATTGAGTTTCAATCGATGGCAGCGAATGAGAGGATCATTGCACGTTTTTCTACTAGCAAAACGTGCAATCTCCCTCATCCAACCGATTTCGCACTTTCATCCAACGCGCACGTTCTGGGCTCTAACTAAGCTTAGGGGCAAGATAAAGACTTCCGGTAAAAAGCATGTTGTTATTAGAGTCTTGAGGGATAGTTTGGGCATACTTTTGAGCCCTTTGCTAGACATCGGCTATGGGCGTTGTGGCCCCTAGACTTGTTCTCTCTGAGGTTTTTCCAAAGAGGCGCTACTCCTTTGTTTGCAACTACAACTACGATAAATACTCAACAGACCGTGTAAAGTAGAACAATGCTGCTGGTGTAAACGTCCTGAATGAAAACCAGATGAATGGCAGTTAGGACACGATGAAAAGAACCTTTTTCGAGCGAAACCGCACTGCGAAACGCAGCAACAACCGAGCGATGCGTCGTAGAATGTGAGGAATGAGGGAAATAATAAACGAGGGAGAATGAAATGAGTTTTCAATTCATTCTCCCCTCTCCTCTTATTCCGCGGCGGTCGACTCGTCTCTTACCTTCCCTTTCGCCGTCACTTCTCACTCGCATGGTTCGTTGAGTATTTATCGTTGCTGTATTTGCAACAAAGGAGTAGCGCCTCTTTTAAACAACCTCAGAGTGTTATTTGAGAATTATTCTAGGGGCCACAACGCCCATAGCCGATGTCTAGCAAAGGACTCAAAAGTGTGCCCAACCTATCCCTCAAGACTCTAATAACAACATGCTTTTTACCGGAAGTCTTTATCTTGCCCCTAAGCTTAGCTAGAGCCCAGAACGTGCGCGTTGGATGAACGTGCGAAATCGGTTGGATGAGGGAGAATGCACGTTTTGCTAGTAGAAAAACGTGCAATGATCCTCTCATACGCTGCCCTCGATTGAAACTCAATCGGTTGGATGAGGGAGATTGCACGTTTTGCTAGTAGAAAAACGTGCAACGTTTCTCTCATTCGCTGCCCTCGATTGAAACTCAATCGGTTGGATGAGGGAGATTGCACGTTTTGCTAGTAAAAAAACGTGCAATGATCCTCTCATTCGCTGCCCTCGATTGAAACTCAATCTGTTGGATGAGGGAGATTGCACGTTTTGCTAGTAGAAAAACGTGCAACGTTTCTCTCATTCGCTGCCCTCGATTGAAACTCAATCGGTTGGATGAGGGAGATTGCACGTTTTGCTAGTAGAAAAACGTGCAATGATCCTCTCATTCGCTGCCCTCGATTGAAACTCAATCTGTTGGATGAGGGAGATTGCACGTTTTGCTAGTAGAAAAACGTGCAATGATCCTCTCATACGCTGCCCTCGATTGAAACTCAATCGGTT
>LS491473.1:213056-229835 GCA_900490845.1 Pristionchus japonicus
CATTGTTGATTACATAAGTGGTGAAATTTTCAAAGTGATCGGTTATAGGGGAACTGAACAGCTGAAAAATGATGTCATGCAGCATGGTTGCTGCACGGCTGCACCGATCGAGTTGGAGTAAAATGAAGTTGACCATGGTGATCACTGCCCTCAAAAACGTCGTTTCCCTTATTTTGACAAAATGGTCGAAAATCACTGTGCCAGCCTTTGCTCGATTCTTACGCAACCGGCCTCATATTGGGTTCGAAATATTTTTCCTCACGTCAGCTAATCAGCAAATCTCTCGCCATTACTAGTAGTGCGCTTTGGAGACTAACAAAAACAATTGAAACTCCAAGATAAAGCGAATTGGTAATCTGATTCTGTGGCGAGTCCGACTATGAAAGGGAAAGCTTCTCAGAAGGGATGGTGTGGAGAAATAGTATTATTGGTTTCATGAGGATAAATACAGGGAACCATTGAAGCCTCTGCTAATGAACTCCATATGATCCTATTGCGGATCCCTACTCTACCATGTGGGAAATATACCGCGCGCACTACCGAAGTGATTACATCGCGTCAAAACTCATTACTGTCTTTAACTTTTTGAGCACTGAATTAATTAACAATAAAAAAGCTCCCCCACCTTGTCGCTGCCCCACGGCACGATCTGGTGGCCGTGGATGAGGCCGATGCGGAACGCGCCCACCGTCACCACCTGCGAGGAGGCGAGGATTATTGATTAGGCGTGAAGGACCAGGAGGATCATGGGAATGGCGACAATATGAAATGGGACAGATGATCGAAAACATTAGTGATCGTTCCGTAGCAATTTCATGGAAAAAAAACGAACAGGTGCAGCGGGATCCCAGTATCAACGATGATACAATAAAGGTAAATCAACCGAAGAAATTGATGAGACGACAGTGTCTTCGGTTGAAAAAAAATTACAGTCTTCAACGTTATGAAAAACCGCCAGTTCTCTAACCACGTCCCACTACCGTATACCTTCTAGTTATTCAGATACCATAGCCCTCAGTTCTCGATTCCCTCTCCCACCCCCTACCGTACCCACCTTCGAGTCGGAGGCGGTCTTCGTGATGGCCGTGTCGTCGTCGAAGTCGCCCTTCACCACGTGCACGTCGCCTGAAGAGGAGGATGGGAATATTGATTGATTAGACTCCATTCACATACACTCTCGCAGGCAGGAAAATCCTGCGAGAGAGTATGTGAAGCATGCGAAACAGGGACTAGAGAACTTCGCGCACTCCAATTGCCTTAATCGGCTCATCTAACAGTCTGATCGATAATTACAAGATGAAGATTAACCAAATAAACAAACCTTCACCAGTGAGCGAGCGAATGTAGTCTATCTCTATAATTTAGCCTAACCTACAGTTTTTTTCACTGTGCCTACATTGTCCTTTCAATCAAGTCTAAAGATGATTCCATGGAGCGTGTTTCCTTAAAATAACCACTGACCAGTGAGCGAGCGGAGGTAGTCGAGCATCTCGCGCGTGCACAGGTTGCCCGTCGAGAGCACGTGCTGAAATGAAGAGAAGAGAATAATGAATAAGTAGTCATGCTAATCAATTGGAGGTGGATTCCAAAGTCAGCCTCGACTAGCTCGCCATAATCATTTTATCATTTTTGCATTCTGAATCTGTAAATACGATTAGAATATCAGCCACAGCATCTCAACTAAAATTACTCCTGCAACACCCAGTCGCCTACTATTCGCCCCAGAGATGATTTTTTTAAAACCACATCATCCAGTATCCCATCAGCACCCTCACACAACAATGTCCTACATGGATCCGGTGCAACACTCAATCTCCTGCTTCACATGACATTCGAATAACTGTTTTAAAAGATACTTTTTGAGAAAGTGAAAAGTTTTGTTCATAACGTTGGCAAAGTTGAAAAAATCGATTCCTCCCAAAACTCGTGTACAAGTAGTACCCCTCGAGCGTAGCTCACCTACAACTTTTGGAGTGGCCTGGTTCGCTCTCCTGCGAATGGCGGTGATGGCGACAAACTACAGTAACCCAATCGACATTGCGCGCGCGCAACGAGCAAGGGTGCGAAAAATGCACAAAATTCGGGTGATCATACACCACTAGTTTCATCCCGATCGCTTTCAAACTCGTCGAGAAAATCAATAATTCGAAAAAATATTCCGTTTTTAAATTGCAGCTCTTCCGGGAGTTATGATAGTTCGCTTTTTTATTTCATAAATAGGAAGATAAAGTATCGATCTTACTTCTATGCGAATATGAGCAAAAATTAAAAATACACTTCGATCGAATTTTAGCAATAACCATGCCCAACTTGCAATAAAGTCAGTTCGCGATCGGTACTCAAAAATGAATAAAAGGCTCCGGCTTCAAAACGAAGCGGCTTTACACCTTTACGGTTAGATCATTAATGACTGCAAAAATCAACGAATCAATTATGCTTATTGACGTTCATTGCGCATCTTTGTGAATAGTACAATAAAGTTAGTTCTCGACAGTTTTAGCCTATCGCGAACTGATTTTATTACAAGTTGGGCTTGGTTATTGCTAAAATTCGATCGAAGTGTATTTTTAATTTTTGCTCATATTCGCATAGAAGCAAGATCGATACTTTCCTATTTATGAAATAAAAAAGCGAACTATCATAACTCCCGGAGGAGCTGCAATTTAAAAACGGAATATTTTTTCGAAATATTGATTTTTCTCGACGAGTTTGAAAGCGATCGGGATGAAAATAGTGGTGCATGATCACCCGAATTTTGTGCATTTTTCGCACCCTTGCTCGTTGCGCGCGCGCAAAGTCGATTGGGTTACAGTAGTTTGTCGCCATCACCGCCATTCGCAGGAGAGCGAACCAGGCCACTCCAAAAGTTGCAGGTGAGCTACACTCGAGGGGTACTACTTGTACACGAGTTTTGGGAGGAATCGATTTTTTCAACTTTGCCAAGATTATTTTCATTTTCTCAAAAAGTCTCTTTTAAACAATTAAATACAACCTCACCTGCATCTTGTTCGGCACGAGCAGCTTGCGGAACTTGGCCGGAATCGCGAAGGCTCTGAGGTTGGAAGGAATAAATCGATATCGCCTGCCCGACTTACCGTACCAATGAATGTGACAGATAAGTAACTTTAAGAGCGATTTTCTGAGTCAGTGGAACTAGTTGGCTGGGACCCTTGGCACTAGGCAAAAATGGAATTCCTTCAAAATGGGTGAGCTGGTAGTACTCCTCGAGCGTAGCTCAGCTCTAGCTGATTTAGTGTTCTGGTTCGCTCTTCGCCAAATAGAATCGATTTTAAAAAATGAAACCTAATTCAACCTGGTTTGTTCTTTCGAAATCGTTCGAAACGGGTGATAGCGCAAATAATGCGCACTACTACTCTGATGATCCATGCCAAGTATCACGTCGATCGATTTCCTACTCATCGAGAAAAATCGAAAAATCTAGATTTTTTAAGTAAAATAGAAAATATTTCAAAAAATCGCTTGCTTAGGTACATTTTTTTATTTGATCAATCTATAGAGCAATCACTCTTCTCGCTACTGTGTCAACTAAAAAGAAATTAAAAAATACATTATAGAGAAATCCTTGAAAACGTGCCGCCAAGTTGAAATAAAATCAGTTCTCAATAAGCAATCCGGGCGTACCCTACCGGCGCAAAACATGACTCGGCGCTCAAAGGTTTAACTTGATTTCTCTACAAGCCGCCGGTAGGGTACGCCCGGGTTGCTTATTGAGAACTGATTTTATTTCAACTTGGCGGCACGTTTTCAAGGATTTCTCTATAATCTATTTTTTTTAATTTCTTTTTAGTTGACACAGTAGCGAGAAGAGTGGTTGCTCTATAGATTGATCAAATAAAAAATTGTACCTAAGCAAGCGATTTTTTAAGATATTTTCTATTTTACTTAAAAAATCTAGATTTTTCGATTTTTCTCGATGAGTAGGAAATCGATCGACGTGAAACTTGGCATGCATCATCAGAGTAGTAGTGCACATTATTTGCGCTATCACCCGTTTCGAACGATTTCGAAAGAACAAACCAGGTTGAATTAGGTTTCATTTTTAAAATCGATTCTATTTGGCGAAGAGCGAACCAGAACACTAAATCAGCTAGCTACGCTCGAGGAGTACTACCAGCTGACAGATTTTGAAGGAATTCGATTTTTCCCTAGTGCCAAGCATAGTTTCATTTTCTCAGAAAGTCGCTCTTAAAATATCATTATGCATTCTCACAACATCGACCTCTCTCATAGCCCATCATGTTTATAAGCACCCTGTAACCGCTAGCTGCCTAGACTTGTCGATGAATCAACACGTTTGAGAAAATATAGTCCTAGTCGATCAATACCTCCCACCTACCGTATCCTCTCTCCAATCAATATTCCACTTCTACCGTACCTGTGCGGGATGTGGATGTCGCCGATCACGAGCACGAGCACCATGTCTGCGGAGGAATCGAGCGGGGCTGCGAACGGAAGAATCAATCGATAAACAGAGAGTACGGTATCGGAGACTCCGATTCGGAGGGTATGCTAAAAAATTCAGGCACTTCCCTACAAAGGGACAACTGGCTTACATTTAGAAGCGCGTCAGTGTTTGACAGTAACCAAAGTAAGCGATGTAGAGAAAAAGGACAGAGAGGGAAATAGCGTCCGAGAAACTCGAGGTTTCAGCCTGCGGCTATAACCAATGATTTTGGAGATACAAACAATTTTTGAAGTGCGGTGAACTAATCAAAAGCAACTCCTCTTGCCTACACACTCCTCATGGATGTGGTCGGAGCGGTACGGATTGTTGCGCATCGGCATCTCTTTTATTCCCTCAGAAAGGCGGAAGACGAGACTCCCGAAAGTGGCAGTAGAAAGGCGAGACTGGTGCGACTAGCACTATCCGTGGTTCACTGATGCTACTTTCGCCTATTCACTCCCTTGCAAGTGTAAACTATCGCGCCCCAATCAATCGCGTAAACTATTTCTGATCGGGTATTGCTATTTATTTTAAACTAATTTCCTGTCAAAAATCAAACATTGCTCTACTGAACACTTTACATGCGCACAGCGAAACACTTTTCGCTAATCAATTTTCACAAACAACCGAGTCAGGAACACACAACAGATCGGAAAGATCAAAGATCAAAGATCACAGATACCTCGAGGACGCTTGCTCAGTCACCTCTCATCGCTCAACTATTCGCCTCCACATGAAATCATAATTAGCTTTATCATAACATGACACGTAGCCAAAAAAAAAACAATAACAACAACAGCCCAATCATAATCATCCCCTCTCCAACCTGCCTCAATCTCATCCCATCATCAGTACACGTGCTGTACATCTCTCTTCCTGTCTGCACTCTCTCCATTCCTCATACTATCTCGCCTCCTTCCTCCACAAATGCTGTCCTGCGCTTTATGCGGCAGTCAACTAATGACATGACAGGCGTTGGAAGAAACGGGAAGACGAGAGAGCACTTCGATTAGAGAGATCGCAGACAGACAGAGAAAACGATGCATTCCATTCCAACTTTTTGCAAAACTGATGTCGATGCTGAACCCGTCATTGACAATTAAGATGGAACAAAATAGATAACAAACAAAAACAAGCGATCGATACTCTACTCTAACTACCGTATTCCTACAACTTCCGGTTATCAATCAATGATCTACCGTACTCCTATCCCTGCTTCGGAATCTCGGGGTCCTCAGGCGCCTTCTCTGCGCCGGGCGCTCCGTTGAAGCCTGCTGGCGCGCCTCCACGACGACGGATGATCGGCTGCAAAAATATTTCTGCTGGTTTGACCAACGATACCGTACTCGAAGCAGCTCGAAGAGAGAACATGATTAATTTTTATTCAGAAGAAGATAAGATCTATCATTCCTCACACTTTACACAGTCTTTCAAGCTCGCTGTGAAACACTCGCTTCACAGGAATTTCTCGCAAAAAGAGGCGTTTACTGATCACTGATACTTATCACTGCTGCCCGAAGACCCGATACATGATCTTTCCAATCTCTACCGAACCCTGTCTACCGTATACCTGGAGCGTCTGGGGGAAGATGCTCAATGCGAGGAATCGCTCGCCCATGTCGCCCATCAGCATGTTGTACGACTCTGCAAAGATCAGAAGTATCAAAATTATCCCTGGATTCCGCACTTGCCCCATTTTCACTGTGAAATTTCCCCATTTCCTAATGGATCTTCGCTGTTTCACGATCAACACATGGGAAATTTTCTCTAGAACACACTGATTCCTTTTCTCCGATTATTTCAATCAATTCACTGATCAACTCCTCCTGCTTGCTCCCCACCCTCGAACTTCTAAAAGCCTACTCATGCAATAGCAGTTACAGCATCGCCATACCAGCCGAGATATTGGCATTTATTTAATCCATTCATGACCAGCTCCTCATTGTTCCCCTACCCCTACTCGTTTCATCTAGAGTGCACCACTCACTGATCAGCTCCTCCTGTTTGCTCCTCTCGCCGCACGTCTCGATCAGCCGTCGCAGTCGCACGCCGATCCCGAGTTGAGCGAGGAACTCCCTGAATCAAAAACATTCTTAAAATTACTACAACAACAACAACAACAAAAACTAGCAATCCATAATGTGAATAGAAAGAAATCAAGAGCATCACCATTGTGCAAAATTCGAGTGGCCTCTTAGGTCGCCACCGTTTCCATTTTTCATCGAGCGCACTTACCCAGTGATTTGGATACTAATTTGATAAATCCGGCATTCTGTGGTTTAAAAAGCGTGTAGTACACAAACCACTATTTTTTTAGAGTCAAGAGAAAAGCGACTGGACATAACAGCAAAAGAGAGCGATTATCGCAGAAGATAAAGTGCGAAAAAGACATGCGAATAATAGGGAACTTGGGACTTGCGCTTTCTCGAATAACAAAAACGCGCATGCGCGATAAGGAGCCGTTTTCTCGATTTAGTTGAGCATCCATAAAGAAAACAAAAGTTTCAATCAATAGTTTTTTTTGTAATTTCGAGTCTTTGTGTGCCGATCATGAAAATCGACCAGAGACGGGAACCTATGACAACGTTGCGGAACTCAGAAGTCATCCGGGTCCCAATAATACATCTGACACACTGTACTGTCCCCCACCGTACCTCTGCGTGTGTGGTCCATACAGGGCGACAGGCGCGCCCTCCAGCACCCTCTTCAGATGGCCAAAGTCCACGTCCGCCGTTAGGTCGATCTCGCCGGGCGCGGAGAGGGGGTCGACCTGGGAAATGAGCGGGGTAAGACGAGAAAATATTGATTGAGAGTCTTAGCCATTCCGTGATTCATGAACACCACATCACAAGCAACTATCGGCTAGCAGTAATGTTTTGGCCTTTCCCACTTGCGAAAAAATAACTACTTGTGCCCTTTCCTGCATGACGCGTTCATAGAGATCAACTCGAGTTTATGTCATCATCAACCCCCTCCCCTCCCCACCTGCTTGTGCTTCGAGTACGCCCTAAACGACGGCTCTCGTCGGCTGCCGTCGTGGCCGTAGTCGATCAAGAGGGCGAAGCCGCCATGGGAGGAGATTCTGAAATGAGCTTCTCACTCATTTATCTGGCTGACCAGAGGTTTCAGGGATGCAATATAACCTCGAGATGCAGGAAACAAAATATTGCACGGCCAATTCATAATTCATACAAATAAGCAACGCTCACCTATCGGCGACCTGGTGCATCACCACACCCGCGTCAGGCGCGCACTCCCATGACGTGCGAGAGGTGTCCGCGCGGATCTCGGCAGGGATCAGGCCTCTGAAATGAGTGATTGTTAATTGGGTAATTTAGGTCAAAATGGAAAAGTCATCAAGTGGCATTCATGGTTCGAAGCTATTACGAATGCTCCGAAGCGAGCGAATGAACAATATTCTAGCAGCCTTTTCTTTATAAATCATTGAATAGTGAAAATAATAATGTGCGAATTGATGCAACACTTTTCGCTTTTTAATTTCACAATCCACCCAATCTATAAACGGTACTGAATTGCGCCTTCCATCGCTATCGAAGCGGATTCGTTTTATCACAAAAATATTTGATCAAATACCCTATACTCGAAGTAATAGTGCTCGCCCACTTGGTATGGTTTTTCTTCCCTTTCGCATTCACCGCTGTGTCATTCTATTGTTCCACCAACGTAACCCATCGAAGCCCCGTTTCACTAACAATCCAAATCCCTCTCCCCTCACTCACTTCGTATGGATGTTCTCGCCCTTGCTGCGCACGAACCGCAGCCGGTTCTTGCCGTCGAGCCCGATGTATCTGCATGATATTTATTGCATTAATTGGAAAAATAAATGTCGAGCAGCTTCTTTTTGCGTTTCATTGGCGCCATAAATGTCAACCACAAATCCATTAAACAATTTTCGAATGCATCTCGCGAGTATAAAAATTAATCGTCCACAAAGTTACAAACTAGTTAATTGTGCGCTTCACAACTTTTATATCACTCGCGATGGCCGCTCGCAACAATGGTCCTTTCAGAGACGTCTGATGAAAAACCATACTACTCAATCAACAATATCATCCCTACAGCACCTCTCGCTCCACCCGTCCTTGCCCTCCTCCCGCTCGAAGCAGTGCACCGGCAGCGCGTCAAGGAACTCGTTCGCGATGAAGACTGAGAACTGCAAACGATGAGGATGATTTGGGAGATTTGAGGGTTCACTGCCAGTATGAGAGTCGACACAGCAAGTTCAAAATAGTTGAGATCTGACTCTGAATAAAAGAACATGGAATCAGAAGTAGGTTTGAAAATGGAGGAACAATTGGTGCTTCACTTGCTCCATACAAACTGGCAAGCACGCTTTTTAGTAATGCTCCTGAGGGAACTCCTTGTTGAAAAATCTCATAACGCCCATGTAGCCTATCGTGG
The DNA here is from genome assembly GCA_900490845.1 of Pristionchus japonicus. Lineage (NCBI taxonomy): Eukaryota > Metazoa > Nematoda > Chromadorea > Rhabditida > Neodiplogasteridae > Pristionchus > Pristionchus japonicus. The sequence continues at coordinate 221,944 of LS491473.1, forward strand.
TTTTCCCCGTTTCACGACGACCACAATATATTACGTTTCAAGCAATCGCATCTTGTACACATGCTGCACATATTTCTCACCCGATATTCAAGTACCAGTAAACGGGCACCCTTTTCGAATTCGAAAATGCTGGTTTCAATACTAAAATATACCAACTTTTCGCGAGTTATCAACAATCCACGAATGGGCCATATTTCAACATTCAAAAATACGCTACTAATCAATACTCCATTAGTACCGTACTCGTCCACTCACCCCATCCGGCAGGTCGTCGATATTCGAGTACCAGTAGACGGGCACTCCACTAGTCGTCTGATTGGCGCGAATCCACTTCTGGCCGTCGCTCGGAGCGGTCGAGTTGGACGTGCGCTGACCTGGGAGAGGCTGGTTTCGAGGAGTTCACAAAGGGCGATAGGCAAAAGCACATTGATCGAACGAGAAACCCCGTTACTACAACAAAAAACTAAAAACAATGCGAGAGAGAGATGGCCAGCACACCTCAACAATATTTTTCTGTTTCATCACTTGCATAACATGCTGATAGACAGCATTTTTTCGATGCATTCCGGTCTTCCTGATTGAAAAAATCTTTCCAAACACACATGAATCGCTCATCTGTGACATTTAAGCTTCGTTCATGCTACAAAACAATCATTCTACACAATATTTCAATGGGTACTAGGAAGACAGTTAAGAATAAAATATTCACCACACAACGTCTGCTCCTGTGCATCAATCAGGGCGGAGGAAGCCTCGACGAGATGGAGGGAGACGTCCTTCTCCTTAGAAAGATCAAAGATCATTGCTGCCGATAACCTTACCAGTATGAGGTTTAATCAAAGGAAAAGTGCATGAATCATTCACGTTTCGAGTCAGTAAGCTTGCAACGCACTACAATTAAAATATGTTCTTTTAAAAACCAGGAACTGCTTCAAAGAGCTTACTAACAGATGAAGTCTAGAATCGTACAAATAATGGCCAAATAAAATGGAACCTGACTCACCCCAAACTTCTCGAACACTCTCATCAGATCTGCCGACAGCTGACCCGTGCCCGGCCCGCACTCGACGAGATTCCATGCGCCCTTGTGACCTGGAGGAGCTGGGTTTCATGAAGAAAGTAAAGAAGACAGAGTTGCTCTAAATTGATTTCGAAATGATTGTGAAGGGATTTAGAAGAAAACAACTCGTGGAGAGATCTAAAGTGAGTTTCAAGGATCGATAAAGGCAAGCTAACAACACGGGTGTTCACTCACAGTAAATAAAAACGGCGGAGGCAAAAATCGAATTTAAACCTCGCGCATTTTCCAAGAAATGACTCCTATTGCATTTTGACGCGTGCGGTAGCGTTGCGTGCGTGAGAGAGCACACGAATTCGAGTGAGCATCTCGTCGTCTGTGCTCTCTCGTGCCTAGAGACGCGCGCTCATTGGACAAACGAAAAGGGGGCGTGGCCGCCGCTCTCTGCGTTATTTAGATGCGGGGAGGGAGCCGTTTTGAGCCGCCGTGAACAACTCATCAACTAGTGTAATCACGTAAACAAAAAAATAATAAAGGAATAGAGCAATCCTCGCGCTTTCGAAAGAAAAAGCTTCCAGTCAGTTTCAAACCAAGAAAACTCGCAAATCCCTTCCAGATGTTAAAACTAACCAGTGAATCCCAGTTCGTGGTAGCACCAGATGCCAATCATCTCTCCGAAGAGCTGCGTCAGCTCGGGAGCCGTGATGAAGTCGCCCTCCTCGCCGAATACCTTCAAATAACATTAATAATAACAATAATAATTCAAATTTTCTAATAGAGTACTCAAAATGACTGTTGAGGACCTAAAAATACCTAACTTAGCAAGAGAATGACTGCTAGCAGGCAGTTCCACTAGTAAACAACACAAGAGGCAAGCCATTAGTACCAAACAACTATTGATTCTGCGCTCCAAACTCTTTCTACTTGAAAATCGAGCGACTTTAGCGGAGGAAGGGCCGAGTTTTGCGCGTTATTCAATTGGGAAGGACGAGAAAAGGCTGGTCAGGCGGTGGGTGAATCAGAGTTTCTCGGGCACTTCAAAAGGGCTGACCTTCTTCTCGTCGGAGTGCTTTCCGTAGTAGCCGACACTCGACGAGGCGACCGCGGTCTTCATATACTCAGCCACAGTGATCGGCCCGCTCACTCGGATCTTGTCGACGAGGAAGCGCTCGAGCGCGTTGGGCGGAGGCGCATCGACAACCGCTTCGGCCGCGGACGCGGCAAAAGCGCGCGAGATCGCCGCGCCCAGAGCACGTGAGCGACGCGCCAGAAGCATCTGGGAACAACAAGATCCTCTTGCAAGAGGAGGTTCGAGGTAAAAACAAAACGAGAAGATGAGAGGAACGACGGGGGAACGGGACAACTAACGAAAAGGAGCGCCTTAACTACGGTATGTCCGGGTCAGTCAGACTTTTTTCTTGAGACTACTTTTTTTCAGTTGCCAAACATCTTCATTGTTGTTGTTTTTTTCCATTTGCGATAAAGATTTTTATGGTGGGGAAAATACTAGACTAATTCAAGCATGTTTCACCATTCAAGTTATTCTCAATGTGTCGAAATACAGATTCTCTAAACTTCACGAATTAGAAGGAACACTTTTATTCTCACAATCTTACATGGTTATTACAATAATAGAGCGCTTTAAAATGATTGAAATCAATCAACAATTGGTGAGGGTGCGGTAGATGAGGCGAATATGGAAGATTATTGTAGAATAAGATACACCACAGTTGCACATTCAAGTTTATAGCAGAATACACACAACCATAGGAGCGATTCGAGATTAGAAAGGCGGGCATTCATAGCAGAGTCAAACTTCCCGCTCGACAAATATTGATTAGGCTACCGTACATCAGAAGTTTCACAACCATTTTTGCAGGACGGGGCACTTAAACGACACAAAATGACAAAGGATAATCGATAAATATTTCTTAGAGAGTCACATGCAAGATCTCTAATATGCAGTGTACAATAGTTATTAATTTATATATCGGGAAATAATCAACACACGCACTTACTCTCTCTACCTAAATATCATCATCACAATGAATAAATTACAATAGATTACAATAATAACAATGAGCATCTGAATAAATATTATCCTCCGTGTCTATAAGTGAATGGGTGGGTACGATAAGTGAGTAGTTCTACCAGGCAATGTGTCTGAAAAGGGCGACTTGGCGACGTGCCAAGCTTACTTGTCCGAGTGCCAGCGCGCGAAATCCGCATTGAGCACGACAATGGCTCCAGATTCCAAACCGGCGAGCACGAAACGTTGATTGGACGTCACAGCGACAGAGCGGATCGAGGCCTCCATTCGCTGGAATCGATGGCTTAAGTTACCGTACTCTGACAAATAAAATCAGTCGTCGATCGCAGCCCGTCGTGCGTCTACCGTACTCACGTGGTAGGTGTACAGCTGCTCGAGCGGGAACAGCCTCCAGAGGGCGACGATTTCCTGCTCGCTGCCCGTCACAAAGTACTCTCCGTCGCGCGTGAGCGTCAGGCAATCTGGAAAAGTCAGTTATCGATTGCTCAAACTCGTCAACTACCGTAATCTATCACAATCCCACTCACCAATCGAGAACTGCGACTCTCTTCGGTCCAGCACGCGCAGCGTGTTCGAGAACACGACCAGTCCGCGCGTGCCCTCCTGTTAATCGAGTGATTGATTTTTAGCCGAGACAAGTGGTACCTATCACTTGCCTATCGCCTCAATCGAATTTGACAGATTCGTGAAACACTAAATTATTTTGACACTTCGCTCCCCTAATCGCCCATCGTACTACAGTAACCTCTCTAAATGATGACATGATAAAATTTCGCTGATACTGCAGTACACCTCCTTTCTGCAGTATTACCGAATTCACATGTCAATATCAGCAACCTACCATATCCTTAATCGATCTACCGTATACCTGAGCGAGGATGAGGCAGTCTCTCGAGATGGCGAGGGCGGATACGGTGGCTGCCAGCTGCGATCGACGCAGCAACTCGCCCGCCGTCGTGTGGATCACCACCGCGCCGTCTGACGATGAGAGATTATTGATTGATTGGTTTGTCTTGGACTCGATAACCTGTTAAAATCATTCTCCCCTGTCGCAATGTACATTTGGCACCTAGTTGTAGCACAAAATTAATCTAACACTCTTTCTGATAGTACGTCATTTTTCAATTGTTTTCAGTTCGAAAAGAGATCGGCATCATTCAGCGTCGCATTCAATTTCATGCCACTAAACTGAGAAGCCCATGATTACCGAGATTCGTTTTAGAATTCACGCAACCTTGATCCTCGAACATTTGTCATGCCTCGCTCTGTTATCACTTATCCACTCCGTTCCACTCACCCGCCTATCCGTAGATGACCAGTCTGTGCACAATCATATTTTTCTACAAGATTCTTCAATCACGTAACACTTCCGTACCTATCTATTCCTCAATCTACCTCATTTGAAACTCAATGCTCCCCAGTCCCATCCCATTCACTCACCCGCGCATCCAGATATGACCAGTCCGTGCTCCGCACTCACTGCGAGTGCAGTGATGGGCGCCTCTTGGCCGGTGAGGATGGCGCGTGAGGTGGCGCCTCCCTCAGGACGGTCCGCGTCGCCCGCCACGCGACCCAGCTGGAATGTGATCAATGAAGAGTTAATTGTAGTTTCCTATCAGAGAAGACTGTGGCCTATTGACTTGGGCAAACTCTCAAGCGCATTTCGCTAGTGGATGCAAAACAAAATTTATCAGCTCACGTCCCATTCGCAAAGGAAGGGAATAAAATGATATTCGTTGCTATTTGTAGGAAATCCAAACCAACTATCAAAAAATGAAATCATCCAAATGCATTCCACCAAACGCTGCAGCACAAAAGTCATGTGGACAGTAGGCTGGAATTTTTTTAGAGGGATATCGACAATGGCTAATAGTAAAATCCGGAATATTGACCAGTTTCTCTGAGTGACCCCACATCCACCCATTACCTGCTATTGTACGACGTTTCATTGAACTTAATAATATTTCCTATTGTAACGCGTTTCTCCTTGTGAATTCGCATAAATATATATATATATATATATAATCTAATTAATCTCTATCGATCTCTATCGCTTTTGGTAGACACGCGGAACTTGAATTTTCCTTTATTCCATTCCCCCATACCTGTTCGCTCCAGTACCGCAGGTACACCATACAGTCGGGAAATCATGTTTTTTTAAGTGTCGGAATTGTCTGCATAAACGAACCAACAAGCTCCATATAGCTCATGCCAGAAACGTGCAACTCAAATGAACCTTCATTTCATTACTCCCGCCTTACCTGTCCGATCCAGTGCCACAGGTGCACCGTGCAGTCGAGCGAGCCGGTGGCCAGATAGCAGTCCGCGTACAGCGAAGTCTCCGATCGCGCCAGACACGTGACCACGTCCGAGTGTCCGTAGACTACCTGGCGGGTGGCGCCTGGAGATGGGGGTTGGACGATTAGTTGTTTCCTTACAGTTCAAAAGCCGAGAGAAAGTATTGCTCCTCCAACACCTGCCTATGTGAGGAAAGGATGAAACAAAAATGTGTAGATATTTTTGGGATTGGAAGACAGAGCTCCACTGTGGTTCATTCCTATCATTCAGCTTCAACCCACTCGTGAAACACCACTGCCACTTGGATACAAAATACCAAATATCTCTTTCCCAGACACAATCCTTTTTTTCTAGATGTCGTTTTTTATTCTACAGTAATACCGTACCCGTGTCCGTATCCGTCACTCGGAACGAGTAGTCGGGGTAGGCGCAGCTGATTATCGATCGGGAGTCGTTCGTTGCGACGAAGTGACGAGCAGAGACCTGCGGAGATCAAAGGTTAGACGATGAAGTGTACAAACTCCGCCTATACAGTACAGATTACAAGATCAGTAGAAAATAATTGGTTGAGTATTTTTTTTATCAACAGAGGGCAACTGGCATATCATAACTTCACCAACCTTCACCCATTTGGGATACGAGTGAAACATCAATAAGCACAAACACACTACAAAAGATTTTTAAAAAATCAGCCTACGATCATCAAAAGATCAAAGATCAATCTTCTACCTCGATAGTGTTGGCCATGGCCTCTCCCAGATGCCTTTTCGGGGGCGGCGCAGAGGGAGATGCGGAGATGAGGAGGGGGTCGACGGTAAGGGGCAGTTCCGCCTGAGAGATGGGAAAGATCGATAATGGCTACTGTAGCCCTTTCATTAATCAATATTCTTTTGCGTATAAATACAGTCGATAGCTGTCCTTTAAAGTAATCTTTTAACACCTAATACCGTAATTACCGTAGTCGGTGCCTCTCCCTCCATCTCGCCCGTGCCGCGAGTGTTGCCTGAGAGAGAGGAATTAGAGATCAAAGATCGAAAATCGAACTGCAGCACCGTTTCTATTGCGACTGGGTTGTTTTTTTCGCGTTGTGAACATTGTAGCGATCAAAAATAACATACGTTCGAGAATATCAAAAAATTGTAAAACCCAAGTTGTGAGAGTGTGAGACCAAGTTGTGAGACCAAGAGTGGTCATTCAATAGCTATCAATATTTTCGAAATTTCTCCTCACCAGTGTACGAGTTGTGCCATCGGTTGAGCGAGTACACGAGGTTGCCCGTGATCGAGAGGACCGTCGGCGTGGGCAGCTGAATTGCGGGTTTCGGAATGTGCTAAATTGCGAATATTTCGAGCCTACGCAATTTCTTCATGATATTTGACTCACACAACAACAATTTCGCCATTCACCAAATGTGGAGCAAAGTTTCGGTTTCAGAGCACGAATAAGATCCTATGCATTCGTGAGACAATGGTGTTTCCAAATCAGATGTTGCATACAAAAAAAAATCAACTACTCCTCCTCATGCCAAACTCGGTCATAATTATTGAATTCAACATCACTAATCAATAATCCATATCCCTTCACACTACCGTACCTGTGCGAAGGTGTTCGCGGCGAGGAACACGACGGGCGAGTTGGACACGAACTTCATCGTCGTGCACAGCTCCTCCTCCGTGCGACCGAACATCAGCGGCGACTGAAACACGGGTATTATGGTGAGAGATTATGGTGAGACTCCGCCCACTGATTGATTTGGTTACTCTCTATCAGATCAGAAAGAGTTCAATTCAGAGCGGAGCACTTTATTTTCACAATATCATGGCAACTCGAGGTTGCAGGCAAATCTACAAATGCGTAATGCCAAGAAATATCTTGTTGAGTTGAGCATCCTAAACAATCACTACATCCCACTGGTCTACTCCAAAAACAAACCTTCCACATCTACTAGAAAATCTACGACTAACAAAAACCGATTCAAATAAGCGGCAACGCCAGTAATCACTCACCACGGTCATCACACTGTGCCGCGTGGGATGGGCCTCGGTGAGCAGCTGCGGCGGGGTCTGGCCGAACGAGGCGATCTGGTTCTGCAAGTGGAGACGGAAATTAGTAATAATATTTTTTTACAAATACCATCAATGACCCCGTCGCAACGGAAGATACAAATATCAACGGTTATCATGAAAGATCATAACTCCAGTCACACTAGATGTGAATTCAATCACAACAATTTTAAATGATACTTTCAAATTATTTTCCAGTTCCTCCTGCCCCCCCCCTCTCTATTCCCTTCTAGTAGCAGTTAACATCCCATTCTCGCGGCAGCGAAAACACCTCTCCCCTCCTCAATCCTATTAAATGCCTCACCAGCAACGCCTCTCTCCGCACGGGTTCCGTCTCCTTCGCCAGAATGCCTCTCTACTCACAATTCCAAATCATGCCCATCTAGTAGCAGTTCACATTCCATTCTAGCGGCAGCTAAAACAACTCTCCCCTCCTCAATCCTATTAAATGCCTCACCAGCAA
>LS491502.1:0-40359 GCA_900490845.1 Pristionchus japonicus
TGGATTCAGCATCATCAAAGGATAGCACAATCGTTTAAAATATTTCGAGTCTTGTTCGCAGAAAAATTACGACATTGTCAAAACAAACAAATTAAAAATAGAAAAATGTTTAGCCTCGTAGTGGAATTGAACCACTGCCCCTCAGGTTAAAAGCCTGATGCTCTACCAACTGAGCTAACCAGGCTCACGGGTGAAACACTCTTGCTTATCGGTGTGGTTTGTGGTGAAACCTCTCTCAAAACAGCATGCAAACGAAACGAAAAACAGAAACGCGATATTGAATCTTGATCCAGCTTTGAGAACAATACAGAAAACCGCCTCATAAGATTTTAGCTTTGTGACGGGCCATAGTCCGAAAAAATCATGATGGCGGAATGGACTCGTATGCTGATAAATATTCACCATATGGCTTACTAACACTGTGTGCATGGTTTGTTAGAGGAATCTCTTCGAGCCGAAGTAGAAATGTCACATAAGGGCGGCTGATGCTGACTCCAGATCACTCAGAAGAACTTTTCAAAAAAGGTAAGAAGCCAATCCCTTCCATAACTGGTGGGATCGATGCAGGAGGGAATGGGGTACACTCGTATACCTAGTTTGGTTGGGCGCAAATGGTGATGAGATACTGAAAATTCCGAAAATTTGAAATTTGTGGACACTACAACGGCTTCAAACTCGTTCTAAAAATGGTCTCAATAGTGTTCCAGTGCACTGAGGGCAAGCCTAGCACAATGCAGAAGAAATTTCGATTCTAGCTTGTTCCGTTGAAAAGTACCTGGCGCGCCGCATATCGCAACGCGGACAACTATTTCATCATTTTTGCAAATAAGGTCAAAGGACCTCCAACATATGTGAGTGGGGCGGTCTGGATCGTAGCCCTAGGGGAATGTCCGCGGCATGGTGAATTTTTCACGATCCGGTCTCTCAATACAGAACCGCATACGATTTTTTCTCTCAGGGATTGACAATTGGTCATTCTTCTCTTTTTCAATTTCTTTAAAGTCGTCTCCCATCCCTTCTCTGCTCAATGTTTCTCTATTAGAAGATTTGAAATGTCCGTCCCCTGAATTCCGTGTTGATGAAGAAGTAGGATCCGAGAGGATGGTAACTAATCTTTATCTCTTGACTGGCAATTTGCTGTTTCAGATAAAAACATCCACTAAGCAGTGAGGGAAATCCTCGGAGCTAAATGGTCGATCAATGGTCGATGGTCAATATCGGGGGCTACGGAGGGATCGATGGAAGCAGAGTCAGGGACAGTAGATTATGCTAATCGGCATGTTGTGAGTGTGGGGCAAAGAGAGTGCTAGGATGAGAGTGCGAGTGGAGATAGAGAAAGCAAAATGCAATTGGTAGAGAGTATGTGATCAATAAAGGTGCATAGATGATTCGAGAGCTTTGGGAGTTCATAAGAGTAGATAAAGAGAGCTGATAAGCATCAATATGGAATAAAAAATGAAGAGGATACAATTGAAGACAATCCGATTAACTTTGAAAATTACTGTGGCCTCTTGACCTTTTTTGACTTCTTCAGACCTGGAACGAATCTTCTGAAGTAGATATCACCCCCGAAACGGTTAGCTTGACAGAATTTAAATTGCTGCAAATGTTCTCTTGTCTCAATATTATTCGCACACCAAACTCACGTTATTAGTTCGGAATTGGTCCCCTTTGAAGAGGTAGATATTCTTGAAGGGAACAAGCGGTTTCTCGCCCGGTTCGCGCTGACATCGCGATTATTAGTTAAAATACAAAAAGTTTAAAAAATCACCTCTTGTTCGCCCTCCTCAGTTAGAATATCGTCCGACAGCGTGAACCGCACCTTGAATCAATTAATCTCAATTAGTATTGTTCCCAACTAAGCACAAATGGAACTAGTGACAAATTTGTTATAAAAATTGAACATAAATATCGAACCTTTCTTTTTCGACCATTATTGTCCACTGTGAAATTACTTCCGATCTCTACATTCCAATAGTCTAATGTGGCATCCATATTCTCGAATTCGAAATCGTATACATTTGAGTAACATCGCTGTAGATATTTAATCAAATTAATGCGTGAAAACGAATTACCTTTCTTATGATGAGAAAGTATTTCGGCTTGAAGGGGAAGATCAGTCCACCGAGTTCCTGAACTGAAATGAGATGGTGTTTTCACTACTGCTCATCACTTAGAGACAAGATATGGACGCCTATTGCATAATTGGTTTTACAAAAAAAACGAAAATTGAATGAGGAAATATTTAAATGTGATCTCACTCACAGGTATTCTCTCCTAGATCCGTGAAGAATGTTCTCTTATCTTCATTCCACATTCCAATCATCATCTTCGGGAGAGACTCTCCCTTCACTCCATTCACTGGACACGGAGGCCTTACTCCTCGTTCCTTTCCCGTCACGACAGAGTACACAGTTTCTCCAACCTTCGTGAGATTGAGATCCTTTTCTCCCTTCACTCCATTCGCGAGAATGAAGAGCAAAAGAAGAGCGAAGATTGAGTGGATGTGCATTCTGAAAAGTAGAAATTATATTGAAATCGCATAAGTTGGGATCTTAACATTGGCGTAACACAACATGAGGCCACTGAATTTTCGATATTAGACTAACAAACATTCGGCCCTTGCCTATCGCATGCGCTTGAGTACTGAGTGTAATCTAAGAGAGCAGAATAAGTAGGAGGAAGAGAGCATTCAAAGAAATGAATGGGAGAAGAGCTCTCTCTCTCTCTCGCATTACTTCCGGAGAATATTGAGTAGGCACCTATTCCCTTGCTTCTTCTTTCTTTTGATAGCATTCTCTCTCTCAAAGCGTCAGGCGGTGTAAAGGTCCCAGGGGAAAGCATCGGTTTACACTCAAAGAAGAGATCACGCGTTTCAGATCTTCTGAATGCTCATGTGACTCAGTTAAGGACTTTACGAGAATGAGGCAAGCAATATCAGGGGTTGCGGAAGATCAGTGGGAAAAGTATGAACTAAGGAAGAAAGATGGAATAGTAGATGATCCCGTGAACAGCATGGGAGAAATAAAGCGAGAAGAGAGATGGGTAATGAAATTAGATGCCCGCCCCATTTTTCTCCTTCCCTTGGGATTTTGGCTGCAGCGCTCCGAGAAGTAGTGCATAATGGAGAAGACACGAGAGCGAAATGGGAACATTTCCCCCAATGTTTCTTTCGCATTGAGTAAGTGGATGAGAAGTAACTGTCTCGTCAATAGCTATCAAGCAGCACTGGGGCCTTTGAGAAGCATGAAGAAACGAGCAAGAAGTTTCGCGTCTCGAGAGATCTTTACTAGCAAAAATTACTAAATAGGGAAAAGGCGCTGTAAGAGAGCAATATCGTGTCAGATTTTCGCATTCTAATGCATTTTAAAGTACTTTAAATGAGCGATCTTAAGAAGGAACGAGAATGGAACTCAGATCACGTCAATCATTGCTGAACATTAGTTAAATAGTCGATGAGCACCCTACAAAAACTGGCTCGTCGTAAACTGTAAATCGTAATCTGTATACTATGAGTCAGCAAATCAACACAGAAATAGCTTGTGCTACGTGTCCTTTTCCCAAGAGAATGATAGAATGAAAGGGAAATGCGCAGGGATTTCAATAGTTTCTGGAGTGAAACCGACAGTCTACTCTACATAATACTGGTTATGTTGTAGGAAAAAGACAAGGATCAATTAGGTGCAACCCCATCAAATGCAAACGCTTCAGAGTCAGTAAAAAAACTCACGTAATTCTCCGGTTCTGCCTGAAGGAAGAAGAAGTAAGCTTGAATCGATAGGATGAGAGAGGAGAAGAAAGAAGAAGAAGGAATGGGAATAGATGCCCGCTTCCTCTCCCTCCCTCAATACGTTATGCCCCCTCTTTCTCCCCTCCCGAGGCCGGAAGTAATGGATGAGAGAGAAATTGGGAGATCTCTCTTCCTTCCCATTCGTTTCCCACCAGAATCCATTACTTCTAATGATATATTGATGTGAAGGAGAATGGAGGCAGATGGAGAAACGCGTGATGAGAGGAGAGCCCAAAGCAAATGTTCAAAGAAATGAGATTCAGAAGAAAGGGTAGATTATCAGGTTGGTGCATAAGTTTCCGCGGCATTTCAGACTCGACAACAATGTGCTACCCTTGCGTCTTGGTTTGTATTGCGCATAAACCACTCAAAGCAGCGTGCGATCGCTTCCTCTCTCACTCGAGGAGATAACGAGTGTAACCAAAGAAAATGACGGTTTGCGTGCTGTTTAGAGAGAGGTTTCACCACAAACCACGCCGATAAGCAAGAGTGTTTCACCCGTGAGCCTGGTTAGCTCAGTCGGCAGTGCGTCAGGCATATATCCTGAGGGGCACTGCTTCGATTCCGCCATGAGGCTAAACATTTTTCTATTTTTCTATTTATTTGCTTGCTTTCACAATGTCGTAGATTTTCTGAGTACAGAACTCAAATGATTTTAAATGTCTGTGCTGTCCTTAACAAATGCTGAATCCAGGTAGAATGCACGCGAAAGGCCGATCTAATCTTCATTCGCTTTTTTGTAATGATCAGATGTAGTAAGAAGCACTAAGTCACTATTTATTTACCGTTCACTGAATTCCGTCAATCCTCTCTTTGCATTCAATGGTAGGCGAAAACTTCATTCATGTTTCATAAGAGAGCTGAATTCAAAATCGAACCAATGTGCGCGATGCATCCCCGAAGTGTGCTAATGGAACGAGACTGAAGCTCACGGGTAGATGCAGGCTCAGAATGGAAGTCAATGGGATTGTAACTTACGGAGGGGTGTACATTACAAGAGAGAATCTCAACATTCTGGGAAGAAATTTCGTAGGCAGATTCTTCCGTCTGATCCCACGTGAGAGCACTAGAAACGTGCAGGAAAGATATCCCGAAACAGGGATAAGAAGAACACCGACTGTGATAAATGAGAAGACGAACCCCGATGATTATGGAATGAACGAGATTGCCAAGGAAGATCGATCAAGGATCAATCGGCTTACACGGATTTCGGAATGGGAAGTGACTTGGTGATGAACAGAACGATTGTGGACGAGGTCCCAGTGTCGGCCTACGGGAGGAGTGACCAGAGAGACGCGAATGGAAGATCAACGCGCAATCACACTCAACCGTAGCGACTCAACAACCATCTGTGGAAGATGTCCTGGCGAAAGGACTAATCACCATTATTGTATTATTATTTATTCAGACTCTCCCCAAGCTCGAGTCTTGGAGGGGAGGTGTTGTATCGTAGGGTTACCCACTCACAAGACCTATGTGGTCGCCCCAGTGATCAAGTCTCTAGTCTGATCACTCGGTTGTTTACTCCTCTCCGCGCCCGTCTCTCTCCCCCTCTAGGTAGATCAAGGGCCGAGAGTTGTTTGTCTCTCGCTTCTCTGCGCTCTCCCTTTCCCTCGCCTCTCGCCTCTCCCCCTCGGATTGCGTCAGTCTAGCTCGCGCCGAGCACCGCGAGTTGTGACTCGTTAGTTTTCCCTAGTAAGTAGGAGTTTCGCCCTTCCCCGTCGTGGATAAACGTATACCACGTCCACTCCGTGTTCGGGCACAAAGCAGGGACACAACAGATATATTTGATTTTAGAATGCTCAGAATTGATGGGAAGTGGTACTCATGCTACGTTGGGGTTTCTGCGCATGGAGGTGCACTTCATTATTTTTTTCTGAGAAACAAGCAAGGAACGATGATTGTCAATAATTGAACTAATAATTCGAAGTGAAACTTTCTTGTTCAAACTGAGGCCTCGCATGGCAGTACCAAATGATTTTCAATAGTTATTATATCGCGAAGAAGATATTATGCGCTTGCACTACAGTTATTTCCCTACACTGCAGAAACATTGAATATCTGAAGACGGAACAGAAGAATGCAATAATGCGGTGAAAATGTATAGTTGACGAGACGAATCAACAGAATAATTAGGTAATTGGAAACAAATCGGTGAAAATTCAACAATGAGAAACATATAATGCAGTGATAAGAACAGTAATGGCAGTGCTTAAAATATTTAAAAAAGGAACTAGCAACCTACGGTTGCTACGTTGTACGCCGGGGTGTGTGTTAGGGTTATCATAAATTCGCTTGAATTGCAAGCCTGCATCCTCCCTTGCAAAAGGCAACGTTCTCCAATAGATCTCAGCCTCACGAGCCTTTCGCAAGCGCATCGCAGGTTGGGCCATGAATTAAGATCACCATTTCGCAGTCTGTACCACGCACTGTCGTTGTTTAATAGCGTTGTATGAATCTACGTAAAGGAGGGGGGCGATCCAGTTATCTACGTAAGTCTAGAGAGCGGGCGTTCCGGTTAACTGCGTAAGTCTAGGAGGCGGGGCGGGCCGGGTACCTATCAGGTTGATGCATAAGTCCTGTCGCATTTTCATACATGAACATTTTAGTCTCTATATTCCTGCCTGTTTGACCACAGAACTCATGGCCTCCCATAATCGATAAGGCCTTGCATGTTCTACTAAGCACACACTAGATGAGACCTTCTTGATTACTGAGAGGAACACAGGAGGAAGACAAAGTCGATGTGCCTGAAATTTTCACTCGCCATTTCGATAATCATCGTTTCCCGGAGATCAATGATTCAGACTAAACAGTGCCATATTTTCAAAGAGCATTGACTAGGAAGCAGGAAAATAGTTTTGCTCTAGATAAGGAGCACATGATCAATTTTAGATAAATGATTATCGCGGGGTCTTCACTTTTCGGATTGGAATGGGATTATTTCACATCGAAAATATTTTGAGTCATTACGTCCAATGATCTGAGCTATACAGGAAAATTAAATAGCTTCCCTGGGGAGTCCACCATTTTGATTTGAACTGGGTATAGCACACACGTTTGCAGGTGCACATTTTCGAACTTTCATCAGAAAATTCGTAGATCGTAATTAAGATTCTTTCAATCCCCAGGTCAACCAAGCATCTTGGAAGTTGGTTCTTATGTGCTTCTTATGTGGAAGTTGGTTCTTATGTGCAACCCTTCCTCCCTCAATGGCTTGTCGGACTAAACTGGAATACATCTGGTCTTTGAACTGCGAATTTCTGATGCGAACACATAATACGGACATTTTTTTCTGCTTCTGGACACCGCTGGGTTAACCTAAATGTCCCACCTCTTCTTGGACAGTGGCTTGGTTTAAACATATGGTTAGAATGTTCAACCATCCCTCTAAACTGTGCAACATTGGGATGCCGTGAACATTCGGGCCAAGAGATTTACAGAAATAAATCAAGTACAGTAAAAACGACAGAACTTATGCATCAACCCTATACCTAAATCTTGGTGAGGCCATTGTCTCGTATAGCAATGTGAAATGTTCGTGTGGATAGCAGTGGTCGAAAAAGTTGCGACTCCGCCACTTCGTGGCTCCGTCGCAACTTTTTCTCCCACTGCTATCCACACGAACCTTTCCACACATTGCCATCGAGATAGTCCCACGGTACATGTTTGGGTTGTTTTGTAGTTCGCCCGAGTGATTTAGTTGACTTTCAGGCGAATACGGTGTTTACATATTGTCATATTGCGTCATCACTATGAAATTTATGCAAATTTTGAAAATTTTGAGTCTGAGAAGTTGTTTGGCAGTTCGCCCAAGTCATTTGGTTGAGTTTCAGGCGAGAACGGCGCGAAAAGGAGATTTCGTCATATTGCGTCATGACTATGAAATTCATGCAAATTTTGAAAATGTTGAACCCAAGAAGTAGTTTGGTGGGCCGCCCGAGTGATTTGGTTGAGTTTCAGGCGAATACGGTGTGATTAGAAATTTCGTCATATTGCGTCATCACTACGTAATATGCAAATTTCTTGGAAACGTTTTTCGTGGGGATTCGTATGGTACCGGGTATGGGCTTGGGGGATGAGAAATGAGCGATTTAAAGGGATTTTTCAAAAGTGTGACACACGTTACAAACAGACACACACACACACACACACACAGACAGACAGACACTAAGATATGTTACTTCTTTAGTAATCGAGAGTAAAGAGTACGAGAAATTGGCGTAATAACAAATAGTGTGGGCTGATAGCAATGAAAAGAGAAAAAAAAGCTATTACCGAAAGATCGATCTGAAAAATGAGAATAAATAGTGACACAAGCTGGAGAGAAGATCGGAACATTACTCAATAAGGCCATAAGCTGATCGAAAGATGTGCGAGAATAATATCACAGAATTGGTAACAACTCGAATCTGCATTGACTTGATAGAAAACGAATCGATATAACGCAGAGAATATGTGAAGGCGATATGTCGACAGCTTAAGAATGAAAGAGAGAGAGACTAATGCTTATGATAGTATCAATCGATAATGGAAGTTACGCATTTGCGTCTAGAATCTAGTAGCAGAAATCCACTAGGGCAAAAATAAGAGACACACTCAGGCAATTGATGATAAACAGTGGGAATTAGCATCATCAATTAGAGACAGAAACATGGGCATCGTCTATATTCGAAGGGAATGGTGGGCTACGTATATCATTGCTATGTTCAATGAAAGATGTCACTGATTGATGATCAGGGATGTTCGATGGTCATAGTCGCTGAAAGCGATTCAAGGACATGGAAAGGGATATAATTGGTGAGAAGAATAGATGGAAAAGCTAGATTACACTCAATATGGGTAGTACTAATCAGTGAACGATTGTTGTTCACTGAACAATCAAAACAAGTAGAGAATAACAGGAGAAAAGGGAGAAGGCGGGGCGAAAGATACTTGGTAATCGTGGTCAGTTATGAGACGGGTAACAACTACATAGTACAACAGTAATATGTGATTCGAGTGGCAGCACATCAAGTATGATCTCATCCAATCAAGCTGAAAACGACACAATCGCATTGAATTCACCTCACAACTGCTGTTTAGCAGCGATAATAAACGCTTCTGGCCACCACTTCGATAAAATCAGATGTGAACTGCACCCACAACATCTGTTATTGTGCCGAAGAGAGAGTTTTCAATGATTTTTCTCGAACTTTCTTGCTTATCTCTTGTCACCGTTTGTGCATATTCTCTCAGAGAAGACTAGCTCTTCATCTTATCAGCTTCATTAAAAAAATTGTCACTCTCTCGCGCATTGCCAGTGTTGAGAAGAACTCGGTATACGCTTTTTGATTTATTTTGCATATCTCTCTCCATACTCAAAGATGCACTGGCGATCAACAGTTGATAGTTGAATCCCCTCTCATTTCAAAGTGTGTCCTCTGCAAATTCGCTGAACTTTTGCCGTAGCTGAGATTCTTGGTTCGTCTTCCCAACTCAGCATCTGAATTAGCCAAAGATATTGCTAATTCAGATTCTCACAGAGTAAATCAGTTACATCTCAAATCGGCGGTCCTGCACTTTTCCGGACATTATGGCAAAAAAGAAATGAGTTTCTATGATTTCCTAAATACAATCGTTTCCCGCGGGGTAGGTGGTCGGGGATGAAGGAGGTTATGGGGGTATTTCGAGTTGCCCGGGAAGAGCAGGAGTGCCCTCAAAGCTATATAGAAGTCAATGGAAATGATTGGAAGGAAGGGAAATTAATGGACGATGCGATAATCAAACAGAGATATTGTTAGATATTGTTCTGTTGATATTCATATCTTTTGATAGTGATAATGTCTATTGATAAGGCGCTTTGCATCGTTTCTCTAGTGATCGTGTTTGGCTAGACGCGAGGCTATTCTAGTTTACTCCACCCCCAGTAACTTTTTGTTCTTGAAAGATTTATTGAAAACGGTACTTCTGTTCTTGAAAGATTCATTGAAAACGGTACTTCTGTTCTTGAAAGATTCATTGAAAACGGTACATCTGTTCTTGAAAGATTCATTGAAAACGGTAGTTCTAATGCTTTGTGGCTTCAGAGTTGTCATTAATGTGTCCAAAGTGCGGAGGTGCAGTCTTTTTTCCCGACATGTGTTCAGAGATGCGAGAGTTCATGCAAACTTCAAAATGTGATGTTCAAATATATTCAATTGACTGTATTCTTTGTTCTCACTTTCGGGGAACCGTAGAAAAGAATTTCTAAGTTAAAAACGAAAGGACGGTTGAAGAAGTGAACAGATGTTAATGAATGAGAATGAGAAATTTCAACAATTGCAACAGCAAATCGAGAATGTTGAATCTTTTCATTGCTTGTTCATTTCTCGGATATGTCTTTAACTATCAAACTATGAAACGGACAGTGAAACGAAACTATGAAACAAATCAAACTATAAAACGAACACATAAATGCTGTCAAAGTCTGCTGTACCCATGGTATTATTTCATAGGAGCGTTATCGTCAATTTGTATTCGGCATTTCCAACTGTAGCTACTTTGTCCCTCTTCACCACAAAAAGTTAAGTCTTTCCAGATCCCAGATAGCTTCATCATCATCAGCGTGTTGTGCACTCGTGTTTTTAAAAATACCTTTCATCCCTTGCAGTTCCTTTAGCCGGTAATATGCTCTGAAAATGAATGAGGATAGGTTCGAAGAACAGGCACCCTGTGTGAATTCGTAAAATGTCATGTCTAAAGTGTTCGAGTTTCAGGAGAGTTGAGACATGATTAGTCAAAGGTTACTAAACATTCATCTTAGAATTCGATGTGCACATGGTACAATGCTAATCATACAAAAGACAAATTTTGCATCATTACTTTACTCATCATAGTTCAATTGCATGATAATCGATTGAAAATAAGCACATGACTAGAAAAAGAGTGATGGGTGCAGATACAACAAACTCATTCATAATGCAAAGGAAGAAAGAAGAATTATCTACAGGGTGGGGCAAAAGTATTGACACACTTTTCAACTCAAGCTCACTTGTGGCTAAGTGATCCATTTATTCCCATATTTTCTTAGTTTGTTGCCCAACCACCAAGCTTACAACTCTGCCTTATCCAGTTATTTAATGTCATCGGTTCGCTAGTTCTGCTTTTTTGAAATTTAGGTAACACGTGTGTTGTCATTTTCACTTCAGATAAGAGATCATAAATCTTCCATATTATTACTATGATGGTTGGTCAACGCTAAGGTCAACCGTGCAAGCCAAAATTGTCCTAATCTCTTTTCAAGCACGAGATAAATTTTTTGAATAGAGCTAACTCGAACGGCGCACATAATATCCGCCTGAAATTTTGCACCCTCGTTGTTGCAGCAACTGTAATGAAAAACTCCAAATATTTTTCTTGCATAGCACAACCATTGAGCGAGGTAATGGTGCTACCTATTCCTCGGCAGAAGCGGTTTCAGAAGCAGAATAAATTTTGAAGTATCGAAAACTCTTCGAATTTCAGTAAATTCCCCTCCCTGAAACATGCCTTCAGACTTGTCCTACAGCCAAACTTAGCCATTCAAAAATCGTTATTTGACAGGTGATTATACTGTGTTACTTTATAGCGCAGTGGCAAAACGTTGACCATGAAATCTGGAAACATTGCATTTCAAGGATCCGAAAGTCCAGTTCACAGAGATGAATTCAAATCTATCCTGTGTGCTTCTACAAAATTCAATAGTAATGTGGGCATACGCATTCGAAAGAGAGATACATGTGCTTCATAGTGGACCATGAAATTCTGAGGCTTGCGGTCCCCTTCGATTGAAAATTGACGTTTATATTTACACTCACTAGCGGCTAAGCGTCACTTTTTGAATGATCGAAAATCTCTCGGCTCCACATGATATAATGACGAGGGTCTAACCTAAGGGTGATAGGATGAAGGCACCCTATACATGAATATTTGAGTAAGACCAGAACTGAGAACTAGCAGCCGGTTGTGAGATACGAACGATAATTAGTGTGTCAATACTTTTGCCCCACCCTGTACAGTACCGTTCAAAAGTTTGGCCCCAAAATTCAAATCGTCATAAATTTCTTCAAAATTGAGATAGAGACTTTTGGTCGGGAGCAATCGGTAAGCAATCTATAGGAGAATAAGGGCATATGGTGTATGAGTAAAGGTTGCTCTAGACTCATTCGCTGCAAATTTTCTGCTGAGGTGTGGTCGTAAATATTTTATTGAACCTCGGAGCATTTAGCCCAAACGCTCTAACGTTCTGTGGTGGTAGTACAACCATTGAACTTCACGATCCACCCTATGGCCCTTTGCGGGCATTTCGCAATAGCGAATAAAAAATATTTTCCGACACCTCCCAAAATTTTTCTAAATTATGTAAGTTCCGTCCTAGGAGGCCCACAGCCATAAAATTTGGCATGTAGTATCAGTGTGTGTTCCAATTGAGTTATGCCAAGTTTGGTCCGGAACGGCTGCTTGGTTCTTGAATTCAACTTTTTACGTATGCTCGATGTGTCCCCACCAAGAACTCGCCGCTCCGTGATTGGAAAAATCTGATTTCGTGCAGTGTGGTAGCACAACGTCTTGAGAGGAAGTGTGTGAAATTTCAAAGTTGGGCAATCGCTTTTCCGGGGTTTACAGCTACAAATCCGACGAGAGCCACAGTGGAAAATTTCGCAAAATTGTGAACTGTGTCGAAACAGATGTCTCCAAAACGCCAATGATGTGCGTTCAAATAACACTAAAGGTTCTCACATTTCATGAAATGCTACTGCGAACAAGATTAGCATGTTTAAAGAGGGTCCTGACGTTGTGCTACCACACTGCACGAAATCATATTTTTTCCAATCACGGAGCGGCTAGTTCTTGGTGGGGACACATCGAGCATACGTAAAAAGTTGAATTCAAGAACCAAGCAGCCGATCCGGCCCAAACTTGGCACGACTCAACTGGACCACACACTGATACTACCTGCCAAGTTTGGTGGCTCTGGGCCTCCTAGGACGGAACTTACATAATTTAGAAAAATTTTGGGAGGTGTCGGAAAATATTTTTTATTCGCTATTGCGAAATGCCCGCAAAGGGCCATAGGGTGGATCGTGAAGTTCAATGGTTGTACTACCACCACAGAACGTTAGAGCGTTTGGGCTAAATCCTCCGAGGTTCAATAAAATATTTACGACCACTCCTCAGGTGAAAGAGCAACCTTTACTCATACACCGTATACCCTTATTCTCCTATAGATTGCCTAACGATTGCTCCCGACCAAAAGTCTCTGTCTCTATGTTGAATAAATTTATGACGATTTGAATTTTGGGGCCAAACTTTTGAACGGTACTGTAAGTTAAAGGGACCCGGCAGAGAAAGAACATTTGAGCTTATATGATAGAGCTTGTTGTTTTAGACGTATTCCCAAAATATTAATTTTTATAAAAAATTCCTGAATTTGTACGATAATAAACAAATATTTGGTGTGGCGCGTGTGTGGTGTCTTCCACGGGCAAGCAATTTCTTTTGACACTACACTTTTCCCCGGTTCTCCCGGAAGATTTCACGGCTAGCAGCTGGAAATTTGCTCGCGGCGTTTATCGATTTTAGTTTGTTTTTATCGTTCTTTCATGTTTCTGTCGTAGTTCACCGATAAGGCACGTCCATGCCTGTGCTTTGAGTAGCCGATACAATGTCATAGCCATCGCCGATTTAGTTCCATAACCTTTCAAGTGCAAACTTTGAATTTGTGATTTATCGTTTTTCGTTTCTGTTTTTGCCAATTTGTTCATGCCTCCTGCCCTTCAAGCAAGTGCCTTTAGTCAAGGAACAATGGCGTAACTGTACTCGTTTGATACTAAACATTTGCTGTCGTGTTTTCCCCGGTCACTTGTTGCTTTATTTAAACTGTTCACTTGTTGCTTTTAACGTTTTACTACTCCAGAAATACAATTATCGAGAGCAAGCCCACCGGAAGAGCCAAGGTCTTCGATGTCCTCAAGGGCAAGCACAGCGACAACTCCGTCCACAAGCGATTCCTCTGATTGGCCGTGCGTGCGAGGTACTATTCTTTCTACATTTACTTCTTGCTTTCTTTTGTGTTATTCTCCAAGTCAACACTTTGTTGTTATATTTCATTGATTGAGTTAAATTCATCACTATTGTTCATACATCGGAGAAATAGTGACAGCGCTAATTGGAGGAGGGAAATGTTCAAAGCTATTCGTTTGCTGAAAAACATCTTTAATTAATTAATGAAGTGGACTGTTTAATTAATTAATTAATTAGTAAACAAAACTAACTGGACGATATACTTCAATTATAATAATATATTTATCGTTTTAGAGCACCGGAGCGGCGTGGTCAATGTGAGAAATGCATTGGCACAGTGTAAGCAGATCCTCGAGAATAAAAGGGACGATCTGAAGAAGCTGTGGGTAGAGAGCAGCGAGCAGAGACATACTGTGAAGATTATGAATAAACTGTGAGTTTGAGCTGCACTAAATATATCTAAATGTGATGTGTCTCCTCAACCTACAATATCGTGAAATTATATTATTTGCAGCGATGAATTGCGCAACATTCCCATCGAAGTTGAGATACTGATGGATAATGGAGTATGGACCTTTGAGACCGCGGCAGAAACGATCACTAGAGCCAGTAAGTCATTGCTTCTTGTTCTCTACGTGCCCTCTAAGCGTTCATTTCAACACGATTACCTTCTCGTGTAATACATGTGCTTGCAGAAGTGGAAATGCGCGATGTGGAATGCATCGAGGGCTTGTGTGGAGTGAGAACCAGACTGGAAGAGCTGCGAGACGACCTCACTACCAAAATTATGATGAGGATTGTGACAGCTATAGTCGATGAGCCGACAGGGAAAAAGGTGGGCATCTTGAACTTGATTTGTTCCATTCAGTCATATGTTCGTTCACGACTACTCTATTTATTATATTACTTGCATTCATTTGTCTTATCATGAGTATTATTGTTGTTTCTCTAACGTGGGCCAATACACGCTATCCTTCAGGATTTGCCCAACGAGCACTGTGTGAAAATTGATTTGGACGAGGAGAGTGCTGAGATAAACAATGTTTTCGATCAGCTCAGCCAGGCCCAGGTATTTATATCGACTTGCTTTACGTTCTACTTTTATTTGAATTAATGATAGCAAGTGTTTACACATTTTTCGAGCTGTGTAATTATTAAAATTCATAGAGTTCGGCATCGTATCGACCTCCGGCCAATGCTAGTCATCCCATTCATCAGCTAAGGTTCGTTTCCCACTTATTTGTTGCCATAATTATTACTAAAATACACGTTTCAGATGGGAAACCGAAGAATTCGTCAAGAACACGTCGCTGACGAGAGGCTCGTTTCTGCTGTCGAGCCTGGATTCGGAAACACCGCCAATGAACCCGGTAAGTTCTTCGAGTTATAACTAGTATATCACTAGTGTTTTGCGATTCCATGATTGCAACCAATCCATAGTGGGTCAATGTAATTTATCAAGTCAAAAAAGATGAATTTCAGAGGCAAACGAATTTGCCCTTACTTATCTTTTAATAACATGCTTGATTAGTGACCCATAAAGGTGAAACATAGAACATGAGGGGCCTAGTTGAGCTCATCGGAGTAGACATCTGAGTCCCCATCCTCTTCTCCATTCTCTCCCTCCTCCAATTCCTCTCCTAGCACCATCTTGTCATACTCTAGTTTCATCGCATCAAACAAATCGTCGTCGGGGGCTCCGATTCTCTTCAAGAATCGCTTGTCCGTCTTCTCCTCCCTCAGTTGCCAACTCCGATCCAATATCTGTGGGAAATGAACTAGACCATATTACTAGTCATACAGTACCTCTTTCCTCCATGGATGCGCACCCTTAGACATTTTCCTCTTCACACTAATCGCAATTCTCCCCTTTCTAGGCATCAAGCAACTGCCGACTTCTACTCGCTCGCCCATCATCGCTCCGTATACAAGTGCGTTGTGGTGCATGACCGCCAACTTTGTCTTCTTGTTGAAGTATTGAGGCGAGCTGATAGATTAGAGTTTAAGCTATTTGAGTAACCCGAAAAATAGATAATGTTTAGTACCAATAGAATCTCTTGGGAGTGTACATGAGTGATAGGCTGTGAAACGATTCACACATTGCTGTCCCCGCATCCGGTGAAGCAGCCAGAAAGGCTTTCTCGAAGTGTGGAGAGAAGAGCATATCATAGATTATCTGATACGCGGGGGAACCGACCTAGTATTTGGGAAGTTGATTAATTAATTAATTAAAAAGAATCATTGCTTTAGATAATTAATTATTTAGTTGCTGTTAATTAATTAATTAATTAATTAGTGACTCCAGATCACGCTTCCATTATTTTTGTAGCTACCTCGATCAACTTCTTAGAATCCTCCCCCTCTTCCACATTTGTCTTCTTCGATGGACGGGAAACATGAAGACACTTAGTGACAATGCGGAAATCTCCTCCCTTTTAGAATAGTTAGGTAAATTAAAAAAAGAGCTTTTTCCACCTTTCTCCACTTGTGTTTCCCAGTACAATGATGAATGAATGAACGGACATGCTCGAGCGCCTTGGGTCTGTCCTCTCTCTTAGGGAACTTCGTGTTTACAAAAAATAGATGGTTGATAAAACTTCTGTTCCACTCTCTGAGCACTCGGTTTTTAACCTTCTTCATTTCCTATATAGATACATTGCTTCATAATGATTCCGTTATAGTTACTCACTTCCCACCACTTCTTCCTGAGCGGCTTTTGCACGTGCCAAAAGTCTCTCAGCGATTCGATGTGACTCAGCTTGGGATTAGCTCGTAGCCGTGCATCTACCATCGCGTTCGAATCCGTCACTCTAGTTCTGATAATCGCGTATTCGCTCTAATCTCGCAGAATCTCGCTATTTATACCTGATGTTGAAACCATAATCTACTAGCTGCTCTAGAGCCCGCTCTGTCCCTTGAGATTCCATGCGACACGAAACTCCACCTACATTAAATCCATCTGTTTAATTCCATAGATAATCAAAGTAAACCAATTGCAGGATCGTTTACGGCGAGCGTCTCTACCGCGAGAATGAGGCTGAGGGAGGAGTCGAAGGCGCAGACTTTGCAGTTGTGCGCGTTCCAACCAGGTGAGTCGTACTGGCCATCGAGAGCAACAACCAGTCCTTCTCCCTATAACCGAGCTATCGAAAAGAGAACCTAGGAGACTTAGGCTACGGATGCTGCTTCCATTGAGGTTGTGCGAGCATCCTCCTCCCATTCCTTGTAAACTGCATCAATTGAGGGGCAAGCATAGAAACGAATGGAATCGCGCATAGTTCTTTCTCGTGGGATAGCGATGCGAAGGAGATCGAACATATCGAGTAACCGCTTCAAAATATGTTTGGATAACAACTAAGCAATCGATAAATTACCGGAATCGGAGTGCCAGTCACGAATGCAGCTATGGGGAGCGCCTGGTTCAACTCGTAAACTTGACTGTTACTTCTTCCCTTCTTGGGTTGACTATCCCATCGTAGATTCCTCTTGCATTTCGTGCACTTATACAGAACATAAAGGGCACTTCCCGTTTCCTTCCAATCGTAGCTTAGTGGGTCAATATCGCCGAGGCACTCTAGACACTTCTTGAGAAGGAGCTCTATCTGGGGCTTGGCCACAAGATAGTAATCGGAACGCGCGGACGTTTGCTCCTCCTCCTCCTCATCTACCTCCTCCATTTCTGTTTCAGTAGATTGTGAATAGAGAGAACAGCGAAATGAGGAGTCCTTCAATAACATTTAGATGTCTATTTCCCCTACGTGAACACAAACCGTTCGTTCTACTGTGGGAACACTTGAGATAACTGAATCAAATCGCTGCACAGTAACTTTACTCATTCCAGGTTCCTCCGCCCTATCAAGATCAATCTGGGAGAGGGGAAGAGGCAACGGGAGCGACTGAGACGACTACAATTGAGACGATTAAGAGATGAAGGAGAGTAGGATCACTAATGTATGATTTGTAACATATTCACAATTGTAAATATTAATCGTACTAGGATTTCAATTCAAGATTCATTGAATGAACATAGCTTATAACTTAGCCTATTTGACTATGCTTAGCTGATGGCTTATATAATATCGCTAAGATGTTCACGTCGTTTGTATAAATCGATAATCAATATTCATTGTTTACAGTACCTTGTCATACAGCGGTGTTTGACTCTGTGCATTGAATTCGTCGTTATCACTCATGCCATGTGCCCAGTCTCCATAATCCTGATACCAGTATTTAGCTAATTAGACGAAGGCTTGGATCTACAGTACTCTTGAGGTATCTGAGCTACGGTAGTCGGTCAATATTCCACCAGTATGCTATCGTTATGGTGATAGCCACTAATGACGGATTACGGTAGATGGATCAATATTTCGATTACAGTTTTTAACTAGTAATTTCTCGTATCATAGCTATATTATCGTGCAAAATGTCTTAACTGTTCCTCCATCTTCATTCACTTCTCTTCCCTCGACCGACTCCCTCTGTTCTACCTCTCCAACCGCTGCATCACCATCAATCCTCCGCCGTTTCTATGATAAGGGGAATATCTAGGATAACTAATGTGTCTCTAACCTCGCCCCTAGCTTGATCTTCTCCTACTTGTGAAACAGGAACATCCTTGAAAGAAAGTTGAAGTACACTTAGAAGCAAAAAGCTAATACCTTCAAAGGCAGCCCGTCATCTCCAAAGTGGACTGAGCACCAGCGGATTTCTTCCTTATTGGCTATTCTCGCTCGCATTCGCTCTAGTTCATTACTACTTGCTACCGAATCAAGGCCGAGGGCAGAAATCCAAAGCCGCTGATGTCCCATCTTCGAGTTAGCAGGGAAAAAACGAGTCGAAATCGACTGAACGCCGCAGCGATCACATTTTCGCTTACGCTGTTTGAGCATGGCCATGAAAATAGTTAATAGAGAATGAAAGTATGTAATTTGTAAAGTATTTGTCTCGAAAATCAATGGACAGACTCCCTAACATTACCAAATACCAAAAACAAGAGACATCGCACGAATATCACACAAAACCCGAACGAAGTGATGCAGTAATTGACTCAAATGGCACGTGTGACTAATCAAGACCCGAAAAAGCAGCTAATATTCACTAAAAAGACTAACTAACCGACGAGCAAGACTCACTTTCTAGACTTTCTAGCATGTAGATAACGTTTAAACGAGCACAGATGGGCCACACCCGGTTCAAAAGGCTCTCGACAGTAATTATGACCCTAAGAAAGCGCAAAACAACTAGATATAGGCGTGAAACGGCGGAGAACAGCTGGGGAAGACTTCACAAGCTTTGAAAGCAAAACTTGGCAAAATTCCAGGGCGACTTTTACCAAATAGGCATGCCCGTGGAAATCACCACACTCAAAACTACCGTACTACACCATAATTATTGTTTATTTTTGTTTTCACTCAATTTTCGTTATTTTTTTCTATATTTTTGTCAAATAGTCTAAAACGGTAGTCACTGCAACTTATGATCGAATGTCATATGTATGTCACATTCCTTTAAAGAAAATGTGTATTCAATGTAGTGGAAGTTTCGCAAATGTGCAATAGAAAATAGATGCGTAATTGTCAGTTAAAGTGGAAAAATTCGAGATAGGTCCAAAGCGATACGATGCAACTGGACAAGGAAATGAGAGAGATTCAGTGAAGAATGAGGCACATTGCTTAGAAAATTACTGATTTTCTTGGTCATTCAACTTCCATGGGCACTGCAGATCTTTCTGCAGCACCTCCCTCGTCATCTTCATGGCCCTGCTTCTGCTGAGTCGTCTCATCGCCCGTTGTCACTGAAAAACATCTCTTCAGACTCATCAGCGTTGCTAATGATGTCAAGTGGTGAATGCACTTCGAGTTAATGAACACAAAAATGCGACTCATTTGATCAGTGGGTCAATATTGTTCGTCCTTTCCAAGCCATGCTCACCATTCGGATCATTGTCCTCCGCTCTCGCTGAAGTCTCCGGCTCTGCTGGAGGTGCATCTGCAAATCAGCATATTAACCATCCTTACACGAATTATCTTCCATATCCCCTCACCATTCGCTCCGGATCCTCCTGCTTCGATCGAATTTTCGTGTGGAACCGCATGAGAAGAACCTGTAAAATGCAGGTTTTTGGAAGTTGAAGCGTAAGCTCTCATTTTTTCATGATTTGCACCATCTATCATCGCCCTGATAAGTCTCTATCTTCCACAATTACCCTGCACTCACCGGGTTCTTTCTGCTTATTCGGTTCCTCCTCCTCCTCCGCATCCATCGCCATCTCCTCTCTTAATGTCCTCATCTCCTCCTCCAATTTTGCCATCCTCAATGCGTTCTTTTTCTTCTTTTCTGCCTTCTCCTTTTTCTTATACTCGGCTTCCAACTTCTTCACTTCCATCTCTTTCTCATCCATCGCACAGCGCAGTCCTTCCTCTTTCTCTTTGGCAGCTTTCGTTTCATCCTCTCTCTTCTTCTTCAGGTCCTCCTTCTCTTTCTTCAACGTCTCCTCTCGGCTCTCCATTTTCTCGTCTACCGTTCTCCATTTCTTGAACATCTGCTCAAGAACCTTTCTCCTGTACGAATCCAGAGACTTATGGTCCTTCTCCAGTTCGTCAGTTTTCTTCTTCAGTTCCTCCTCCTCCTTCTGCGTAGTAGCAGTCATCTTCTCATGCTCGTCCTTCAACTGATTCTCCATCGCAGTCTTCTCCGTCGTGAAGTTCGTCCTCTCTCTGGTGACCACCTTCTTCATATACGGCAAACTCATCATCCTAAGTTCCTCCAGTGTTGGCGCCCTCTTCTGCATCACAGCTGATTTCTTTGGTGCCGTGTCTGAAGACATCATATTGATTTTTATGTTTGGAAAATAAGTCTACCTATAGAGAGACGAATCTGAAAATTATCAACATTTGCATTTCTTTGTCCATTTTGAGGTTTTCAGTGGTTCAATTTCCACCACTCGCAAAGAAATCTCAAAAAAGCTGTTTAAACTCACTTCTGAAGCGAAATTTTTCACTACAGTATGAGATAACGAGAAAAGTATCCCTATATTCAAGGCCATTGCGTCCTGCGGGAGCCCACTGCTAGGCCTGAGACTGAATTTAAAGGCCCTTTCAGTCAGGAGGGCCTAGTCTCTTCTTCGGACCTCCTTTACCGCATGATCTATACACTACCAATTCCCCTTGCGGGCGCCTTAGTTGGGCGAAGGCGGTGTCACGGCCGGGATTTGTACCCGAGTAGAATGGAATGGGAATGCGCCTGAGACCGCTACACCACTTCGCCTCTCACAGTTCGAGATACTCGGTCTACCATACCTTTCTTATCCTTGAAGACTTGGGTATGCACTGCAATCGTCGGGTTTCCAGCAATCGGGACATCCAGAATCGATTCTAAAATTAGATCTTACATACATTTCTTTTCTATTAGCTAAATCCTGAGCTTCAGAGTCTGAGACACCCACATTCCTCGAAATTCACAGAACCAAAAAATTCGAGATCGTACCATCCATCTCATCGTTGAGAATCACGGACTTCTTGGGCTCAGTTGCAGTGGATGGATCTGAAGAATTGGTTACAGATTCATTTACTATGCCGTTTCGTTATTAGGTTCATATGACTCATGAACTGAAAATATTCCCATCTCGACTAACCGTTCGTCTTTCTCTTTCTCAGTGTTCTCTTTGTGAACGAGGGGTCAACGATTCCTGGAATGAATGAATAGTTTAGTTCGAAGTTAGCTTTGGTAGCCTTGAAATAGTTAATAAGACCATACCACCGGAGTGCTCCACATCCTCGTTTTCTGCGTCCGGATTGAGTGCCGTTGTTCTTTCATCGTCAGCTCAAATGATGATCGATCAGTAATATGTAGAATTCCCAAAAAAGAGAAACTCGTACAGTTGGTGCATTCTTCCACATGTAATAAAATATATTACTCAAAAAGGTTTGATAGACCCATGAAAATGAGGTGGGTCTACAAAAATTGGGTGGACCCATGATATCACGGATTTTCTGTAAGAGTGTAGGAATGCCTGCCGCCAGAAAAAATTTCGTATTTCCGATTTCGATCAAAGTTGGTCAGTAGGACCCACTGAGGGACTCTTTGAGATGTATCCACTCATTTGGGTCAAATTTGCATATTATCGATTTTTGTTGTCTGGATTTTCAAAATGCCATAAATGGCTTCATTTTGATCGCACAGCGAGTTTACACCTACCTTTGAATTCGTATGCACAAGCTCTACAAAAAACTCCAAAATATGCCTCGTCAAAAATCGCATCTTGACCCTGCAAAACCCGAAAAACCTATTTTCAGGCCATTAAATCGCAAGTTTCTCGAAATTTTGTCGTTGAGTTCCTCGATATTATTGCATAAATCGATTCCCCAGGTACGATTACGGGTGCCCTCGCGAGCCATTTCTCGTAACTCTTGGCCCCGGATACCGTTCTCTTGACGAAATTTCCAGGACATTGTCGTTTTTTGGTCAAATCATGTTTATGGGCCATAAGTAGCTTCAAATGAGGTCCAATCGAAAAACTTTCAAGGATCAAAAATATAGATATTAACCAGGCGAACAAATTTAGATTAATGAAAAAATTTTCTCTCTGTAATTTTTTTGACACCGAACAAAAACACTTTTCAATTTGCATTTTTTCACATTTTTTGTTTAACTTTATGTGCAGTGACTAAATAATTAACAGAATTGGCTTATGGAAACATGAGGAAAGTTCTTCGACGCGATGGAAGTCATTCTGAAACATAAAATGTAAAAAAATGCAAATTGAAAAGTGTTTTTGTACGGTGCCAAAAAAATTACAGAGAGAAAATTTTTTCATTCATCTAAATTTGTTCGCCTGGTTAATATCTATATTTTTGATCCTTGAAAGTTTTTCGATTAGACCTCATTTGAAGCTACTTATGGCCCATAAACATGATTTGACCAAAAAACGACAATGTCCTGGAAATTTCGTCAAGAGAACGGTATCCGGGGCCAAGAGTTACGAGAAATGGCTCGCGAGGGCACCCGTAATCGTACCTGGGGAATCGATTTATGCAATAATATCGAGGAACTCAACGACAAAATTTCGAGAAACTTGCGATTTTATGGCCTGAAAAAAGGTTTTTCGGGTTTTGCAGGGTCAAGATGCGATTTTTGATGAGGCATATTTTGGAGTTTATTGTAGAGCTTGTGCATACGAATTCAATGGTAGGTGTAAACTCGCTGTGCGATCAAAATGAAGCCATTTATGGCATTTTGAAAATCCAGACAACAAAAATCGATAATATGCAAATTTGACCCAAATGAGTGGATACATCTCAAAGAGTCCCTCGGTGGGTCCTACTGACTCAAAGGTCGGATGCACCAACCGCTAAAAAATTCGCAATATCGTACCTCCGGTCTCGGCACTCTCATTGATTGCACGCCTTCTCAGCTTTCGATTCATCAACGGACTCGGCTCCATTATTGTTTTCTGCAATAATCATTATTAGTTTTCCCAATTCGCTAATTACTAATTCATTGCTTGAACACGTTGTTCATTGCCCGAATTGATTGCAAAACTCGCCGAATGTTTGAGAAGTTGCTCCTTGAGTAAAATCAGGATATCCAGTCTAGAGAGCCTGCGGATGTACGGCCTCAGTTTGTTCTGCAAACAAAATTGTCTTGAATGAGAACTGCTATTGATGGAATATTGAAAACTGAATATTTATATATGAAGTATCGAACCCTGAAGTCCCGCTTGATGTCTTGCTTGAACCATCTCGCGAGTTCGAAGTACAGAGCTCGTGCTCCCTCTAGGCGATGGGCGAACGGCTCTCTCCCCTCCTCTACGCACACTGTAATGAAATGAGCATGATGTTGCTCAAACACCAGACTCGCTTAATGAAATCAACAAATATGCAACAATTTCGCCGGTGCGAGAAGAACTTTGAGAATATTAACAGTTACCTTTCTGTTCGTCGATTAGTGTCACGGCAGCATATCCCATGATGAGTTCGAAGCTGCGAAACTTGTGCAGCTTCTTCTCTTTGAACCGGTCCTCCATCCGATTGATCCTATGATTATGCGTTTTTTATCATGATTATTCACGAATAGTGAAGTCTATTTTGTGTGATGATGATGCTGTAGAAATTAGGTAGGTTTGTTGATTTCACAGTTTTTTCTTCACACATCCATCAACTGATTCCCTACAGTCCTTGAATGCATGGCAAAACAATGCTGCTGCATTCTCCGACTCTGTCATAGTTCGTTCACCCAAGTTGTTCATTACTCACTCCAGTTGGATGGGGATGGCGTCGAGAGTGAGGTAGCTGCCTCCGAAGGCAATTGAATCCTTCTTCGTATGGACGGCGTGGATCCAGCCGCCGGGGATGATCAGGGTCTCTCCCTTCTTCACCGTGACCTGTGTTTTGTCATTTTGAGTGCGAACAACAGTTTAAAGGAGGACTAATAGGAAAGAAATGCACGAAAACGCTCTGCCATAATCAACAAAAATCCTAGGTAAAGAGTCACATCGAACTCCGCACCTTCGGAAAGATCGGCCCGCAATTTTCATTTTCGTATAGAGACAAGTCGCTAAAAAATTGTTCTATCAAAAGATAAAAACATGCGGTTCTCGGATTTCTGATTTGGTTCTTTATAGCAGCAGTTCTGCGTTGTTAGATTAGTCATCTAATATTTGCTATTTAAAGTTCCCCTCCACATACTTCACAAACAATTCCCGCATTTTTATATCTCGGTTCTCCGTGGAGCAATCTACTTGCTACTTTGTTTTCGGGATTTATGGGGCGCCAAACTATATGAAACAATGCTAGATGAAGATTGCTTCACTGAGGGCTGAGATATAAAAAGTGCGGGAATTCAAATCTCAATTGTTTGAAAGTGTGTGGAGGGGAACTTTAAGTCACCGGACAGTATCCGGTATTGGCATAACGCCTGGATTGCTTGATGTTGGGTTTTCCCATTTAAACTTTTTCCAATATTCCCAGCAATCAGAGTTGCATATAAAATTCAGGAGCTATGTAGTGCTTACTGGTGCTTGTGTTGAAATTACTTTAAAACGAACCCTGAAGCATTCTCCCATGTTCTTTTCTCGAAAGAATTCACCAAAGAACTTGGTGGATCTATCTCTGCCGAGTTGGTGTTCCTGAAAAACATTTGATCTGAAATTGACATCGGGAAATCGGAAAAATCTAACCTGGAACAAGTTCAGATTGTCTTCAGTTGGAGGGCAGAAGAAGAAGGTTTTCTCGCCCTGCAATGATATTTATAAAAAAAGAACCCCAACTCTCACGAGCTAATATTACTGCAGTGCGCGTTTATAAAAACGTTCGTGGATCTTCCGGATTCGATCTTTTGAGATTTTTTACTTGCATGTCCCTCACATGTAGCGGTGTTTAGAACTACAACACAAATTCGGCTCACTTACACTGAGGAGATGGAACCACACCGCGGCTCCTCCGGCATCCGTGTGTGCGTCCGTGAAGGAATCCTTCATCGACATCATGCAGTACCGTCCCATGTTCGGACGCTGCGGTAGGTGGTTTTTGTCGCAGCGCTCTGGAAAGCATACATTTAGAAAGCCTATCAGGGCTATTCTATAGGGGCTATAGGGCTATTCTCCCTGAATTACAAGCATGTAATCTGAGATCCAAATTTCCATATGGCGCGCCTAAACATCAGACAGATCGAAACTATTTTGGAAATCTTACGCTGCGAAGGAGCTTCAGGCCAGTATCTCTCCTCAAGACCGGTAGTGAAGTAAGGAGTAGGTGGTGAGACAAGGGAGAAGAGCCTTCAATATCACATTTTTGACTGTATTCCGATGAAAACAGAGGGGAGACTCTCGCACTTCTCTGTTCGAACATCCCGCACTTTCAATTCAAGAGAAAGGGTTGAACAAGGGTGGTGGCGCTAGAGTGGTGGCCTCCGCATTGCTACAGCGATCAAGAATTACAAGCATGTAATCTGAGTTGTAATTTGGGAACTCTCGTCTTTACCGCAACCAAGCTCACTTTCTGACTCTGATGAAATCGAATCTCAGAGGAGCTGGGTATAAAATGTGTAAAGTTCCATTCAAAACTAAAATTCACGAGCGCAGTTTCGCTAGTCGAATAAGTAATGTACTCTATGGAGCGCTTCGAAAGGGGAGAATCCCGACGAAGTATTCAGAGTTCATGAAAGTGATGAGTAAGGAGGTTCGATGATCTGTGCATATTCTCACTCTACTTGCACTACTCGTCCTGTTCTATCACCCGTCCCACGTCTCACCCCCCCCCTCCCTTCACCCCACCCACAAATATAATACCTGTGCGGATAAATATTATTATTATTATTATTAAGAGTAAAGGAGAAGGAGGCGGAGAGGTGTAAGTTAAGTAGACTTACTCGGGGATGCCGCTCACATCGAGTGAGAGTGCATTGTACGGTCTATCGCGATTTTGCGTATCGATGAAGTAGTCTCTGAGAAATCGAAGCGTTCGTGAAATA
Source organism: Pristionchus japonicus (assembly GCA_900490845.1). NCBI lineage: Eukaryota > Metazoa > Nematoda > Chromadorea > Rhabditida > Neodiplogasteridae > Pristionchus > Pristionchus japonicus. The sequence continues at coordinate 26,282 of LS491502.1, forward strand.
TTGGAATGCTAACCTCTCATTATATTTGGTTTCTCAAAACAAAGAAAATGATAAAAAGTAGACAAAAACTATCAGTTTGGTGATGAAAGAGTGTGCGAATTCACCTCAAATCTCCGAGTAACATCTGGGTGTATTTTTGAGTGAACACGTCGGTAACCTGGAGCACAAACCGTTCACCTGCAAATCATGTTGCTATTGATCTAATGAATAAGATGAATCAATAAATCCTCTTAGCAAAAAGTCGTTCTGTAGAGAAAAATGCCCAATAATTATAAATGATTTCTCAGGATATTGCACATTTTGCGATTTTCAAAATTCAGATTTTCAAAAACAAGATACCCAGAATTCGCACGAGGTCGTCGATGCCAAACTCCTCGGGCATATCTGGTCCCAGTCCATTCCAAGTTAGGACGTGGTAGAGCTGAAGAAATAGAGTGAATGAAGCAGAGTGAAGCAACTGAACAAATAGAACAATATTTTTTTGAATATATGTATTTGACGCGATTCTGAATTCGAAACATACGAAATAGAAAAACTGCGCGTTCAGATATCCTACGCTTCTATTATTTCAGTATCCTACGATATGTGGGCAGAAAATTCACTTACAGCACGAAGTGGCCTGTCCGGCTTGAGTTCAGACAGGAATGCGCCATTTTTCACGCGAATGACGGTGTGTTTCGCCTGGTCCTTCGATTTGCCCAAGCTGGAATACGCAATTGATCAACCTCTACTTGTGAGTTTGCGACTGAGAAACGATTCGCTCTCTCAAAATTGATGCATTCGATCTTTTTCGTTTTCCAGTTGGGATTGTGCAAACCCAAAAAAGACTAAAAATCTTTGCGAAATATCCCAGCTTTAGAATAACAAAAAAACACTCACAAGCGGGGAGTATCCGATCGAATCTTGGGGTGTTTCTCAGCTAGCCATGTTTGTGTACCAATCTGCAATGAACTACTAATGTAGTCAATATACACAGGAATTTCGACACAGCTTCTCAAGACTGAACGATGCAAATACTGGAGTCAATTACCGCCAGATCTTAACCGATTATTACATGATTAAGATCAGTATCTGGACCTCATAAAATGATGCCGAAAAATCACTGTCTCTTATAGATTTGCTCACCTGAATTCCCTCCTCGATCTCTTCAAGTCGGTCGAAGTTGTACCGATGAGGGCATATGTTTGCCTTCTCTGAATTGTATTCGAACTTATCTGAATACTTGTTTCCCTATTGTGCACTAAAATATCGATAATACTAAGAGGAAATCAAGAAACTACTTCAATAAATCGTAAACATTTTGCAAAAGTGAGTCATAAACTTTCAGGTCTGTCACTACAAGCATGCATGTCTGAAACATTACTCACCGACACTCGGTCCCTTCGTCTTAATGCACAGTGGACAAGAGAACACTGCCAGTCGACTGAACTCGTGTGGTTTGATGCCTCCACAACTGCAGAGACCATTTTTCATTGTTCAATTTATTGAACGAAAATATACGTCCAGTTCGGTCGATTTGTTTTTTATTCCAACAAAGCTAATATTGAATGGGATAGCGATCAAAAATCATTGAAGGTCATTGAAATCAAACTCACATCACAATTCGATTCAAAGCCGCCTACATGTCGGAGAAGGAAGGTCTCAATTTAATTGGGGACTCACCGTGGGTGGAACGATGAGTTGCAGTGGGAACACTGCACCAGGTGCAGGGGATAATCCTCATCGCTTGGCTCCATCAGCTTTGCGCACCTGATAAATAGAAACATTTGAGACATTTACTGTATTGAGAATACAGAATGGTTCATAAAAGACACTTTTTTGAGAAAGTGAAAATATCATTGCTGCATTTATCCTTTGATCGTTCGAAAAAATTGCGAGTGTGCAATTTCGATTGTTTTACGGTAGTTTGATGACATCGCCGCCATTCGGCGGAGCGCAACACAGTTTCCAAAAGCGAGTAACACTCCAGGTGAGTTGCACCCGAGGGGTACAATCTGCACATGAGTTTGGAGGGATCGAGATTTTCAATTTTGCATAGGATATTTTCACTTCCGAAAATCACTGAAAATAAAGACAACAACGAAGAGTAAACTTGTAAACCCGTACTTGGTGTGACGTGAGTCGCACATTATGCACAGCTCATCGTCGGTTAGCTTCTGCCTGAAATGGACAGATAACTGTTCTGTTTCAAGAAGTAACGTTTCTATTCTGATGATCACGTTTTCACTGACGGATTTTGCTTTTAGTGCCACATATTTGCTACGAGCAAGCCAAGATTCGGGTGAACAATGAAAAAATCTCACGTCCTCTTTTTTGTGTGCGTGAACCGTTTCCGTCGATTCCTCTTTGCTTTGCTCGTCCCTACATTCGATTCGTTGTTGTCATCAGTTTCTTCTCCTTCACTTCCTGCTGAGTCCTCGCTTACTTCTCCCTCCGACTCGCTTGAGAGACCTTCCAGAAATGCCACCCTGCAAAGTTATATTCAGGGCTATCATTGAAAATCAATAGGCATGGCACGATTCGATTAAGTTGTTGGTTCTATAAACATCGGAGCAAAAATTCTCACATTTCAGCTATTCTCGGATCTTCTCGATCAATATTCGACTCCGATTTGGCTCTCGTACTCCTTCGCACGGGCTCAAGATCGCGATCAGCCGACAGTCGTGCGCTTCTACGAAGACCATTACCTAAAATGGATCAACAAAAAATGGATCATGATTTTTAGCAATACAGCTTATCAAATACTATGGTGACAAACATTTCATTGTATATCCCGCGATCCATGTTTACTCACGAACCCCGGTGATGGAAGTCTACAGTGTAAATTGACATCATCAGATTATCACCAAAAGCCAAACGTGTTACCACGGAATCAATATGTATTTCGAAAACATAAAAAAGTGACTCAATTCAACCCTGGTATTTACAGAGGAATTGAGAATCAATAAATCTAGAAAAGTGCGAAACTCGAACAAAATCATAGGTAGAGTAGAGTATTTACTGATTATTGTCACTTCAAAGTTGCCCGATCGCAATGCTCCAAGGGTCGTTGGTGGAGATCGATGATGCCTCAGTTTATAGTCAAATCGGTTAAGTATTCGCAGAGTAGCGCCCATGCGCAGGCTTGCCTCGTGCCTCTATCCCCTCAAAGGGGGCAGAGCTTGGGTCTCTAATCATAAGCCTCTCAGTTGAACTTTTTGCGTCATGGAGAAATCTAGCTTTGAAATTAACCAAGTCATGCAAAAATGTTCTGCGAAAAATGAACAGTTGAGAAATCAAGTTCAAAAGTATCGCGGATCAATAAACTCACACAGAGTGGCAACCTAAATGAGAACTTCTGATTGAGCCAGTTGATTAAAAAACGAATGTAAATACCTGATTGTTTGATTGCATAAAAATGTATCGAAAACATTGCGATTTGCATTCTGACATCCTTTCAAATCCCAGAGTGAACAGAGAAAAATGTGGCACAAAAAAAGTCCATGCACGGAATCGAGCCTGAGAACAACTAAACCCTAGACCTACACGCCACCGTTTAAGCACCGAAGCTTGTTGGCGTGGCTGCTCGAAAGACGAGCTCGCTACAACTAATAGTCCAGATTTCTAAATTATCGATTTTCTCGCACTCTGTGTGCGTTTATTATTTTTATAGAACACTTCGAAAGTTCTTCGGTTTAGGTTGTCTATCGATCCCACAGGGTCTGGTTCCGAGCGTCCATATCGATATAGCAACCTTCACTTGTCAGTGAGCGTTTTATCAGAAATTAGTTCGTGCCGCTCGCAAACATTTTTGAAAAAATTGTCAAAAAAAAATTTAGACAAAAAAGGAAACATTTTTTAACAAAAATTGAAGCTCTCCAACAAAGATACTATAAGCTTTGTTCATAGTAGCATCAACTACACATTGTCAAAATTGGATGGTTAACTGAATGTGAAATTGAACAGGATCGACAGTTGTCTTTATGTGAATAGCTATTACCTTGTGTATCTGCTTCTATTCCGATCACACTCTGGCATCGTCTGCTTCGATGGGATGCTGAAAAATTATTTGATATCACTGGTTGTGTCGGTAAGACACGTCTATCATTACTGATCTCCTAGCTATCCTAGCTCTCATCCCATTCTCCTCTCTATCTTCTCACTTTGCTCTGATACACTCACACTGATCGCCAGTTCCCGTTGCCTCTCCAATGCCTTGATAAATCCGTACCTTACCTGTCCCTGACCTACAGTCCAGACCCTAACCTTTGTGGGCATCTAATCCTTTCCCACTGAACCACCTAACCCTAACCATTTCCTCGTCCTTTCCTGCCTGGTATTTTGAATGACATCATTTTAAACAATTACAATTTCAACTTTTTCCACGTTCGCAGTTGTTGTTCGAACATGTTCATAAAATAAACCTCTTTCTTCGACCTCCTCTTCAACGATGTCACCGAATCCTACCGACATCGCTCTATCACCCTTCCTGAAATATTTACTTTCTTGCACACCATACATGGAAATAGAGAGTCCATAAACTTTGAGAAAATAAGGTACTTCTACAGTATGTGCCCCACAACCATATGCACGCGCGGATGCAAATTACAGGAAAACAAACAATGGTTTTTAGACGAGCCCTTGATATTTTAATTCTGCATAGAATCCCCCTCGATCAGACATTTGGCCCAAATTTAACATTGCAGTTTTGAAGAGTTGAAAACATTATTTTACAAGCTTTTCTCGTAATTTTTCGGTATGTTTTGCAGAAAAAATGAAGCCATTTCTCACTTCAATTGTCGCGGCTTCTTCAAGATGCTGCGAACGACTGGAGTGCCTGAATTCTTCGCGGCTCCGTCCTCACTGCAATATACTACTGTTCTTAAAAGTACAAACATAGATCGAGTATGTCACGGCTCAATTTCCAATATTTTCTTTTTCGTGTGTGAAGAAAGTTTCTTCATATAAAAAGTGCGAAATATCATTTTCAGATAAAAATCAGCCTAAAAAAAATTCGAATTCTCGTCCATACCGGGATAACGGAGGCAATGATGATGCGCGATCGCCGCGATTACGGAGAACTCGAATGGATGTTGTTGGATCAGTTGATCCGCTCTCGTTCACGGCCATTCTGCATTAAACTTAATTTCAACCTACTCTGAGAAAGTAAGCCTTACAAGGGAACCGCATAACTTTAATATGAAATTGGGCTATGTGGCATATACCATTCGAAAGAGCATCAAAAGGAGGTATGATTCACGTTTTCAAATTCTGCTATAGCGACCTGTGGTGGGAGGTAGGCCACTTTTTCTTTAACACAGGAATCGGTCAGTTTCTGCCTTGCCCGTCACACGAGCAGATAGCGCCTCTGTAGCTTTCTCACGGCCATGGTTGTGTGGTGAAGTGGTAGTGCTCCACCTCTAGCAATATTTTGGCGTCGGTTCGAATCCCGGCCGCGACTATTTTCTTTTGCTCATTTTTAATGCTTGCTATGATATGTTTGCAATGGAACGTTGGAAAAAATGAGTGATTTGAGGTTTCTGGGTACATATCAAGTTCCCATTATAGCGAAAAAAATATTTTTGAAAAACAGTGAAAATTCACCTAAAAATGAATGTAGTTATCAATTAGTACGAAATGTATCGAAAAACAATCGTGCAAGTTTATAAATGACAAAAAGAAATAGGCAAAAGAAAATAGTAGCGGCCGGGATTCGAACCGACGCCAAAATATTGCTAGAGGTGGTGCACTACCACTTCACCACACGACCATGGGTGTGAGAGAGCAACAGAGGCGCTATCTGCTCGAGTGACGGGCAAGGCAGAATCTGACCGATTCCTGTGTTAAAGAAAAAGTGGCCTACCTCCCACCACAGGTCGCTATAGCAGAATTTGAAAACGTGAATCATACCTCCTTTTGATGCTCTTTCGAATGGTATATGCCACATAGCCCAATTTCATATTAAAGTTATGCGGTTCCCTTGTTAGCAAGTGCAACTTTATCCATCAAAAGGCCTGGCGATACTGTGGAAGCGGACGACCGTATTGGAACACTATAAGTTGCTGTGAAGTTCATGTTCATCGCAAAAACTAAAAAAAAACGGAAGTAATATCAAAGCGGATTTCACTGGGCTCGGCAACATTTAGTGTTCCGAAGTTGCCGTTCGCTTCCACCCTATGGCTTTTTGACAGCATTGTTTGCTACGGCTTCGTTTCTCACAGTAAACGACCGAGCATTTTCGATTTGCACATTCACAATTATTCCATGAATTTTGGAAATCTATTATTTCGTGCGCATTTAAATGATCACATGTCGCAACGAACTACGGTAGAATAAAAACATTTAAAATCAGATTATTTCCATTCTATCTACACGACATCATGGGTTATTCTATAATTATTATAAGCAGGAGCAAAATAATCTCCTATTCCTTCCGCTCCAGAGCTTTGAGTAAATGTTTTCACCAACTTGGATGACAGAAGACGCGACTTCAATGCTTGTTTAGCAGCAACGGGGATAGGCTTAGGAGGAGAGATCATCTTCAAGCCATGAATCCTGAAAATGATCTAAAATGTTAGCCTTTCTATCTGCACCACGTATTGCTACGCAGTCCCATTTCGTCAGAATTTCTTCAGGCACTAGGAAGATATTTACTTGGTTTTCTTGGCCGTCAGAGAAGTTGTGGAAGAAGTCGGGAGAGTCGAGGAAGCTGCAGTTGATTTCGATTCAGTGATCATCTCAGCCATATTTAGTTCTAGTTTGTCAAAGGCATTAGCTTCAACCGAGAAATACAGACAGGGCGTTGAAGTTATCCTCACTCAATTGATTGCTCGCATAACAATGATTTTTTCGCATAACGATGATATTTTCTAGTAGTGAATATTTTTTTCAATATTGTGTACCAAAATGATGCCGATACTCACAATTGGCGATTTCGTCGACAAAGTCGAAGGTGGAGAGATCGAACTGCTTATTAGCCTTGACCTTGGGAGCATTCACCCTCCTGCAAGTTTGTCGTGTGTCAAGCATTGCAATATGGCGAGAAAAGAGAATGGGAAAACTAGTTAACTAGATGAAAGATTAGTTAAATACATGGCATTAGACCTTACGTCGATAGTGGTGATCTGCTTCGAGAGGCACGAGTGGAGGAACTGCCATTTCTTCCTTCTCTCCTAGTCGTATCAGAATTCCTGAAACGATAGAATGTAATTTGATTGATTTGGGTTTTTTTAGTTTTCAGGGAAACAGAATCGACAAAAAGTATTTGGACACTTTTTCAAACTGTTGTAACTATTTTGTAAAAAGAGGAATCAGGCTACGATTTCAAGGGTATTCAGATGATCCATCAGAGATTCAGATGACGACAGCGAAATTTTCCGGTAACTCCCACTGTTACGCAGTGATGGCGCAATTTTTACACCACTATTTTGAAAAATCCCTTCTCTCCTATGGATTTTTCAAATCACAAAACTTTCTGTGCATGGAGGCCTATGCAAAGGTTACCTAGAGAAAACCTTCCAAACTGAATGCGCTTGCTGCAACAGCTTCAGCGTTGCTGAAACTGCAACGCTTCAAATTCAGAGCTCGTCTTCTAGACACGCTAGACAGCTATTCTAGGCACCAGTCTGCTTCGAATGCCGAGTCTCCATGATCCTAAGACAGAGATTGCTCATAATTTGCATTTGGGATCCAAACAAGTCACTTTTTCAGATGACCGAACTTTGAGAGCTCACCATTCCAAGGGTGAACTTTGAAAATTCATGGCTCCGATGTAGGGAGGTTAGAAATCTATGCTTTAGCCCATGGTAAAAAATTTGAGGCTCTGCGATAACTTTCCGGCATGTGACGATCGATTTACCAAGCCACACTCATCGTCAAAAGCTCACTCTTCTCACCTACATATGTTCCCAGGTTTAAAGGCGTTAATTTCCTGCTGGTCGAGCAGCCACTGTACAACTTGGCTGTGATACTAGCAGAATTCAGGGCAACGACCTGGTTAAGTGTGACAGCGATTGGTAGACGTTAAGGAAAATTGAGGGCGGGGCGAGCAATTTGAGGGTGAGTCAATAGTCAATACCGTCGTAAGTCAATAGCCTTCAGCAGGCAAGTTATCATAAAGCCCTAATAATTGTCAATCCAATAATGCATGGTTTGGGAACCTCCCTACACGGGAACCATGAACTTTCAAAATTTACCCTGGGAATGGTGAGCTCACAAAGTTGGATCATCTGAAAAAGTGACTTGCTTAAATTCCCAATTTCAAATAACGAACTATCTCTTTCATTTTCGTGGATCATCTAGACTCTCCATTAGAAGCAGATCGGTGCCTAGAACAGGTTTTTAGCACGTCTAGAAGCACAGTTCTGAATTTAAGACTCTCATTTTTCACAGCAAACCTGCAGCGATATCATTTTTCTACTTCATGTTAGCATAATTTCGCATTTGCTCACCCGCGGTAAACAAGTTTACCTAAAATATTCAAAAACGAAGTATCCCCCGCTGAACCCCCTGGTTTTTCGAACTTGATTACAGTAATTTACTCACTTGGAAGTTCCTTCAGATGCAGCATTAAATCCAGTTTGAGCCGTAGTGACAGAAGAAGACAGCGATTGGGAGAGTTTAGCGGTTGGATTCCTGCAATACACTACAGTGAATCAATATGCGAGAAAACTAAGAACTAAGAAAGGTGGGCTATTGGCGAAATTTAGTCTTGTCGTTTTTCAGATCATACTACGTTGATGTTGCTCTATTTGTGTATCATCTGATCATTTCGAAAATCAAGCGAAAATATGCTGAAATTAAAGAATAAGATGACATAGCTTACTTGACTGGGGAAGGGGCCGAACGGGTAGTACATCCACCGTTTGCATCCACTGGTGCCATGGAACTTTCGGCAGAAGCCTGAGAGGTGTTGGAGGACATGTGCCACAAGTTCTGAATTGGTAGGCAGTTGATGAATTCCGACTGATAAACGTTGAAGTGCAGGCGGAAAACGTATTAAGAAATGGCCAAGTATAGGGAGAAGCGAGTAATACTTAATACACAGTTGGTTTGCTCGGTTCAGAATAGTCATTTCCACTTTTTGTCAATGCGCTGTCTGTCTTACAAAATTGATGGAGCAAGACAACTAAACAATGCAAGACCACAGAGTTTAAGGTAAATTTGCCATCAACGATATCCGAACTTAGTAGATGTGCGTAATTGCGCGAGATGAAGTGGCACGAAGAGAGTTAGCAGAGAGCACCAGACAAACAGCAATATAGCCACGATCAACCTAATTTGTGTGCTTCGTGCGCTTGGATTAGTCATCGTCCGTTCACTTTCCCTTTTCGTTTTCTAGACGAACGAATAACACGAAAAGATCAATCAACACATGAGCGCAACGATAAGAAACCCACCCCAGATTCCCATTCTTGCTTTAATTCCCAAAATATTGTCCAAAAAATTGCCAAAATATAAACGCATGTCAAGAGCCCCGTTAGTGACAGTCTTGTTCTCTCCACTCCACCCGTTCTCTAGCTCTGTCTGACTCGCCATAGTGCGCACTGTCTATAGAAACACCACCGACAGTCCTCCCGTCTTTATAGTAACCGCAAGCCAATCGGCACCGAAACGTAATAAAAAACGAAACGCAAACAATACTTTGCTCTTTGCCGACAGTAGAAAACTCGAGAGTAGCCACAAGACACAACAATATCCGAGGATGGGTAGAGATAGAAAGACAAACAAAGGCAGCGCGCTCGTAAACAATGTGTCCACTCTCTTCACCGCGTTTCTCGGCTCTTGTTTTCGCCCACGATCTTACCTCATCTATATGGGCAGACAGCGAGAGGGTGTGATTACCCCCTATCAATCGTCCCTTCTCGTGGGCCCTTGTCGTCCCTTGTGGGAAATCAAGACGGGAACGCACGCGGGCAGTGATTTCAGAGATCAGAGTTTGAGGGAAATAGAAGAAAGTCCGAAAGAAATGGAATGCAGTGAATGCACCTCTTCACTTCACATACTGCGCAGCGGATCAGAGATAGAGAGAGAGAGGCGAGATGAATCGGGCGACAAAGTCCGCAGTGAATCTCTTCACTTCACACAATGACATCAGATACAGTGAGAGAGAGTGGGGAAGAGAGAGAGCTAGATAATTGTCTCACGAAACGAAAGGAACAGTGGGCCACTTTACAATCCACGCGGGTGCATCTTCATTCCCTCTAACTATCACTTTCTTTTCTCGATTGCAAGTTCCCTCGTGAATTCGCGCGAAGAGCAGAAACGTGGAATCAACATCAAGCAGAGTAGGGCCAAGAAGGGCAAAGAGAAGCATCTAACGAGAAACCCATCGCTACAGGAGCAAAGAACAAATCAGTAGTGAAATGATGGAAGGAATCAACCATTGCGACTCGTGAATATGCAAAAAAAAACGTCCTGGCAGAGCGAGTGATCATTACCGGCCTTGTTATTCACACTCGGCGTGTTCCCATAGCACTATCAAGAGGCGTTTCAAGGAATGTAGAGCCCATCCTAGAGAACACGAGAAACGGAGAGGGTGGGCAGGGATAGAGGACAATCAAATGCAGCCCGCTTGCGCGCTCCCTTTCCATACTCTCTCTCTCCGCGCGTACTGTCTCGCCGTCTCTAGCTGGTCAGACGTGTGTGTACACCCTATGAATCATCCCTTGTCGTGAGCAAAACTACGCGGAACATGCGGGCAATCATTGCAGAGATTAGAGTCGGAGGGAAATGCAATTTAGTTAGGAAGAAATGGAAGGCTGGGCGAATCTCTCAACGTTACACACGGCGAGAGAGAGTCAGAGAGTGTGAGGAACGAGGAGAGAGAGAGAGAGACAGTTGGCACGCAAAACAGCGAGAGAATAAACAGACGGCACGCTTCGCAACAAACATCCCTAGACGCTCCTCGCCGGCATATGCAGAGAGCAGAGTCGGAGGGAACTGAAACAACGCCCGGAAGAAGTCAAAGAGAATGAGAGAGTGTGGGGAAGAGAGAGAGTGACGGACAGGCGCCTCGAGAGTAGACAACGAGAGGCAATGGACTGAGGGAACATTACACATCGCGAGTAGCGCGTTGGATCTTTCTTCCCTCTAACTTTCTCTTTTCGACCGCAATCTCAGCTCCCTCGAAAATTCGCGCGAAAGAGAGAATCGTGGAGGAAAACTAGAACAAGGAAGGAATGAGAAGGAAAGCTATACGAAACCAATGCGAAACGCTTCGAAAGAAGAGAGACAGCAGTGAAAGTGAAACGCAACAAGAAGGACTCATTTATTGACCCCGGAGACTGTAGAATACACAAACATGTCTCGCGAGAGCCACTGATAATGGCCCGATTCGACTCGGCACTTGTTCTAACTCGTCTTTCCCCAACTCGAGTGACACACCGCATCAACGATGCCCGGGAACCGGGAACGTGAGTAGAGGAATCCGATGGAACACGTTGATGAGGGGTTCAAGGAACGGAAAAAATCGTCTAGACCAAGCGAACCAGGAACAATCTTGTCGCGATTCCGGAGCGCGAGCAATTAACGGCGATTGCGAGACAATGCGGGGCAACAACGCGAGAAGGAAAGATGCACACGCCAAATATCCCTTTCACTTTCTTTCCTCTGAATGGAACTGAGTAGTTGGCTCTCATCTGCTACACCATGGTTAGAGACAACGTGAGTGAGAGAGAGTCAACGAAATATACATGCGAGAGGCAGAAAGGTTGGTAGAGATTGAGCTAGACATTGAAAGTGGGCAGAGTGCATGCAAAGTCGAGAGAGAGAGACCGAGCTACGGGGCACATGGTCATTTCCTTCCCTCTTCCTTCCCCCATCCCATCTCTCTGCGCTGTCTATTACATACTGGAGGCAGAAAGAGAGCAAATCTATCCTCTCCTCCGCGGGCTGTTATTGAGCGAGGGAGTGGGGAGAGTGAAGAGAGTCAGAGTAGCGCGGAGGAGGAGAGAGAGAGAGGCAGAGAGGGAGGGAGGCGAGTGGGGACGACCCTTGGTTGCGGCAAAGCCACTTGTTTCCTTGAGCCTTGTTGTAACAAGAACCTCAAACTAGGGAAGTTAATCCAATAAAGGACGTAAATGAACATCTACTACCCACTGGGTGCGTTTAAACACGCCGCGTAGAATCCTGGCATGCAGAGAAGTCAAAAATATTAAAAAAAACCATCACAAATAGCGGTCTACATTCGCTATACATAAAAGAACGTGTGTTTACCAATAGGCGAGCGCGTGTGAAATGCGGGGGGTTTGGGAAAAGATTTGGCAAATATATAGGTCGTATGCAATCGACGACGGGCTACATTTTTCATGTTGACAACTTTTTGATCCGACCACTTTCAAGAGATCAAAGATCAACTTTTATTCTCAATTTGCGTATTTTTCGCTCAAATTCGCTTGGGAAATACTGGGGGCGCTTGGGAATGTTTGGCAAATGTAAGCCCCTTATGTAATCGACCCTTGCGCACATTTTTCATGTTGACCACTTTTTGATCCGACCAATTTGGAGAGATCAAAGATCAACTTTAAGTTAATTTTTCTGACACCTTTCCTATAACTAAAAAAGTACGCATCGGAGCGGTCTGGGAGTTGCGGATTTAGGTCAAAACCGGGTATGATTTACCTAAACTCTATTGCTGCGCATGAAAACCACTTTGAAGGGGTTTTTCGTGAAAAAAAATTTCAAACGAGCGTTTTTTGAGAGAGAAATCGATCCGAATCGGGGTTCAAGCGTGTGGCAAATATGGAAGACGACGTGACAAATACTAAAAGTGAATTCCCCCATAGGCAGAAAACGCTGGGCTATCGATCTGAGCCGGGTAGAAGTCGGTAGGTCAAAAACCCGCTGAGAATGAATTTTTCTACGGAGGGACTAATGGCTGATTTTTAGTGCGTTTTTCGAGTGTTTGGCCAGTTTGAGTTGGAATAGCTTCTTATTTCGACCTTTTCATGACCAACAGCCTACGGGGCCTTGTAGGCACCATATGTTGTGCGTTCATTTCCGTTGTCCGTTGTTTATGCAAATGCGTTTTAATCGTGGCGCAGTCGGGTAAAGTTGCGACTTGGGAACCGAAAGTCGCGGGTTCGAATCCCACCCGGAGCAAACCTTTTTGCCGTGGTGTAGCGGTGTTCGGGGGTGGCTGAGGGTGTTCGGGGGCGAGGTTTACTTCAGTATACCGTAACCCGGCGCACCTAGCACGCAAATTCGATCTCGCTCAAAATGGCCGGAAACAGCTCGGAGTGGTCAGATTTCAACGGGGAATTTGAGGAAAGTGATAACTCAAGATTGAAAATGCATAATAATATGGCTCAGTCGGTTAGGGGTCGGTCTAGCATGCAATAGGCCGTTGGTTCGAGTCTCGCCCGAGAAAATATTCTTTTGCTGACTTTTTATCGATGAAGAATGGTGCCTAAAGTGGTTCCGTAGTATCCTAACGTAACCACGAGGACTGTAAAACAGAATCCTGACGTTCCTTGCACGCAAACTCAATTTCACACATATACGTCGATTTTTGGCTAGAAAAATGCAGCAAAATCAGGGAAAAGCTAGAAAGTAAACTTCGACCTTGGCTTGCCCGTAGCGAGCGTCGCTCGGCTAGTTCCTTCTACATAAGAATGCGTCTGACGTCAAATCCTCTGGTCACTGTTTTCGTCCTGGGAGATGCGGAAGACCGGATAGGAAGATTTGGCAAATATAAACCCCTTATGTAATCGACCATGGCGCACATTTTTCATGTTGACACTTTTTCGATCCGACCACGTTGAAGAGATCAAAGATCACTTTGCGCGTTTTTCACTACCCACTCGGCCACGCTAGGGAGGAGCTTGCAATCCGAGGGTCGTTGGTTCGACCCCCGCCGGGGGCAGGGGGGTTGTTGAGTACGAAGATGTGGACTCATCTTCGTCTCTTCATTGTGCAGAGGGACGGTAGACAAAGGGGAATGAGATCTTTATTCCAGCATGATCTGACCATGTATGTGAGAGAGCGCGCCCTTTTATAGCGCTCGCTACCTGATTGACTGCGACCTTGCGCAGAGACAATAGAATGGGAATAGTGCGATAACGATCAAATGCCTATTTGTGACGTAACGTGATCCATCC
>LS491502.1:42493-59660 GCA_900490845.1 Pristionchus japonicus
AGGGACGGTAGACAAAGGGGAATGAGATCTTTATTCCAGCATGATCTGACCATGTATGTGAGAGAGCGCGCCCTTTTATAGCGCTCGCTACCTGATTGACTGCGACCTTGCGCAGAGACAATAGAATGGGAATAGTGCGATAACGATCAAATGCCTATTTGTGACGTAACGTGATCCATCCATCGGATCACCCATTACAGGGTGGTGAACATTTTTGTCGGTGCGGATATTGCGTAGGGTACTGTAGGAGTGACGTGGCAAAAAGTTGGACCATTTCGACCAGAATTCGCCGACTTACAGTACTTTTTGTACGGAATTTCGTGATTTTCGGTCCAAATCGGCACAAATCGAGAGGAGGCTAATTCCCCTTTGCTCCTATCGCTTAGCTTCTGTCATAAGAAATGTAGAGCATGATCAGATGGGGATTGTATCAGAAGATGGGGACGGTAGCTCAAAAACGCTCTTCACGGCAGCAATCGGCGCGAATGACTATGGGTGGCGGAGGGACGAGCGACAGCTCAAATAGGGCGCTCGATATCGAGGGCTGGCGGGTTTCTTTGGAGAGTTAGAGCTTAGTGGTTGGCAACAAAGTTGTAAAGGAGGTCAAAACAAGGTCAGACCGGGAAAGAACGACCGCCCCCGATGAGTTTCAAGGGAGATACTGAATTAGCCCTTTTGCACTATTTGAGGGGTGAAAATGCGTGTTTTCGGGCTGGAAAATGGTGGGATCGTTCAGATTTCAACGGGGAACGTTGAAGGAATCGATAATTTAAATATATCAGGGTATTTAATTATGGCTCAGTCGGTTGGGGGTCGGCCTAGCGCGCAAAAGGTCGGTGGTTCGAGTCCCGCCAGTGGAAAACTTGTTTTGCCGAGTTTGAATCGTTGAAGAATGATATCTAAAGTGGTCCTAAGGTATCCTACCGTAACCCCCGACTACCGTAATCCCCAAACCCGGCGCTCCTAACACGCAAACTCAACTTCGCTCAAAATGGCCCGTTTTTCGGCTAGAAACATTAAAAAAACTCAGAAAAATGCGCAGAATTAAATGATAACATTGGCTTGCCCGTAGCGAGCTGCGCTCGGCTAGTTATACATAAAAGAACGTCGAGTGACCAATTTACCGGTCAAAGTATGGAGCCCCTGGAGCCTCGGGGGTGCATGGTAAGATGTGGCAATTATATAGGTAGTATGTAATCGACCATGGCGGACATTTTTCATGTTGACACTTTTTCGATCCGACCACGTTGAAGGGATCAAAGATCAACTTGAAAAATCGGGTGTTTCACTTTTCGTTCTCTAGCTCGGTGGCGCGTGCAGCTATCGCTTAGCTTTCAAAAAGTGAACCTTGGATTTCGGGGACGAGTCGCTCGGATTTTAAAGTGAATAAAAATATTAACTTAGAACGGAGTTAGAAGTGTGGTGTAGTGGCTAAGATGCTGGTCGTCGCACCCGAAGACCCTGGGTTCGACTCCCGCCATTGGCAAAATGTTTTGCCGGAATTTAAGCATGGTGCTGGAGCGTTTGGGAGTGTTTCTAAATGCGTAATTCGTGGAGCAGATGGTAAGAGGGTTGTCTAGCGAGCAGAAGGTCGGTGGTTCGGATCCCCTCGAATGCCAAACCTTTTGCCAAGTTTAGGAAGTTGCCAGGGAGTGTCGGAAGTGCTTTTAAATGCAAAATTCGTGGCGCAGAAGGTAAGAGGGTTGTCTAGCGAGCAGAAGGTCGGTGGTTCGGATCCCCTCGAGCGCCAAACCTTTTGCCAAGTTTAGGAAGTTGCCAGGGAGTGTCGGAAGTGTTTTTAAATGCAAAATTCGTGGCGCAGATGGTAACAGGGTTGTCTAGCGAGCAGAAGGTCGGTGGTTCGGATCCCCTAGAGCGTCAAACCTTTTGCCAAGTTTAGGAAGTTGCCAGGGAGCATCGGAAGTGCTTTTAAATACACAATTCGTGGCGCAGATGGTAAGAGGGTTGTCTAGCGAGCAGAAGGTCGGTGGTTCGGATCCCCTCGAGCGCGAAACCTTTTGCCAAGTTTAGGAAGTTGCCAGGGAGTGTCGGAAGTGCTTTTAAATGCAAAATTCGTGGCGCAGATGGTAAGAGGGCTGTCTAGCGAGCAGAAGGTCGGTGGTTCGGATCCCCTCGAGCGCCAAACCTTTTGCCAAGTTTAGGAGTTCCACCGAACAAGTATGATTTCAACCACCTCCTATACACGATTCCTACAGAATTCCTTCAACACCTCCCTTGCAAAATGCCTTCAACCACCTCCTCTACGAAATGCCTTCAACCGCATCCCCTAAAGTATGCCTTAAACCACCTCCCTGGCTAGAAGAATATATTATGCAGCAATCTCGATATTGTTTCACCTAAACAGGCTTGCCCATAGCGAGCAAAGCTCGGCTAGTTCTCTCTTAGATAAACAAACGTCTGTTTGAAATTTTACTGGTCACTTGCAAAGTACCAAAGACGGCTCGGGAAGATTTGACAAATATAAGGCAAATATGTAATCGACCAGGGCGAGCATTTTTCATGTTGACAACTTTTTGATCCGACCACGTCTAAAAGATCAAAGATCAACTTGAAGTGGCAATTTTTTCGGGTGCCCCTCTACAACTCGGCGGCGCGTGCAGCTATCACTTAGCTTTCAAAAAGTGAACCTTGGATTTTGGAGACGAGTCGATGGGATTTTAAAGTGAAGAAAAATATTAACTTTAAAAGGAGTTAGTGTAATGGTGTAGTGGCTAAGAGGCTGGTCGTTGCACCCGAACACCCAGGGTTCGACCCCCGCCATGGGCAAAATGTTTTGCCCGAATTTTAGCGTGGTGTTGAAGTATCAGGGAGTGGTTTATTTAGCATTATAAGTGGCGCAGGTGGTAGGGGGACTGTCTAACAAGCAGAAGGTTGGGGGTTCGATTCCCGTCCAGTGCAAAACCATTTGCCAAATTCAGGGGGTGACCAGAAACTATGATAAAGTGGATTTTAATCCTGTTTCATGCGTAATTCATGGGGCAGGTGGTAAGAGGATTGCCTAGCGTGCGGAAAGTTGCGGGTTCGAATCCCCACCCATGCAAAACACTTTTGCTGCTAGAACTCTCCCAATACGTCCCCAACCTACTACTTTTGGTTTACCCGTAGCGAGCGGAGCTCGGCTAGTTCTCTCTTAGATAAACAAACGTCTGTCCGACATTTTACTGGGGGTCTGGAAAGTACCAAAGACGGGATAGGAAGATTTGGGAAATATAAGCCAAATATGTAATCGACCATGGCGAGCATTTTTCATGTTGACAACTTTTTGATCCGACCACGTTGAAGAGATCAAAGATCAACTTGAAGTGGCGATTTTTTCGGGACCACCTCTGTAAATCGGCGGCGCGTGCAGCTATCGCTTAGCTTTCAAAAAGTGAACCTTGAATTTCGAAGACGAGTCGATGGGATTTTAAAGTGAAGAAAAATATTAATTTTAAAAGGAGTTAGTGTAATGGTGTAGTGGCTAAGAGGCTGGTCGTTGCACCCGAACGACCTGGGTTCGACCCCCGCCATGGGCAAAATGTTTTGCCCGAATTTTAGCATGGTGCTGGAGTATCGGGAAGCGGTTTATTTAGCATAATACGTGGCGCAGGAGGTAGGAGGATTGCCTAGCAAGCAGAGAGTTGGGGGTTCGAATCCCCTCGAGTGTAAAACCGTTTGCCAAGTTCAGGGGGTGACCAAAGAATATGAGAAAGTGGATTTTAATTATTTTAAACGCGTAATTCGTGGTTCAGGTGGTAAGGGGATTGCCTAGCGTGCAGAGAGTTGGGGGTTCGAATCCCCTCGAGTGCAAAACCATTTGCCAAGTTTAGGGGGTGATCAGAGGCTATGAAAAAGAGGATTTTAATCCATTTTCATGCGTAATTCGTGGTGCAGGTGGTAAGGGGATTGCCTAGCGTGCAGAAAGTTGCGGGTTCGAATCTTCACCCAGTCAAATCACTTTTGCCGCTAGAACTCTCCCAATACATTCCCAACCTAAATCTTTCGGTTTACCCGTAGCGAGCGTAGCTCGGCTAGTCATAATAAATGATTGGTTATCGAACGTATTTTGTGCAAAACATGAGCTAGAATGAGATGACCTGCCGTAAAGGAGTGAACTACGGGTACGGAAAGCGAGGTTTACACCCATAGTTCGATGATGATTCATTAATAACGAAGAAATATCCCGCTCAGCGCTGAATTATCCTGATCAAATCACTGCCAAGTTGTCGCTCAGATACATGTACTGCGCTCGTCCTTCCGGCTATTCTCCGGTTATCCTGCAGCGGATTCCCAAGGGGAATCCGTGATTATCCTACTCGAGACCAACAGTAGCGGGGCTAATAATGAATGAAGGACTGTAGCACAAGACGGGAATTCTACCCTTGGCACTAGCCAGGCGGATCCAATCCTAGTCAGGGAACTACAGTGAGGGAAAAGAGTGATTACTAAGTATTCGTGAAACATATCCTAATGATGAACGTTACTGAGAATGATGATAGAATGTAATGTACACATGCGAGAAGATGAGAACACTTTATGAGATACGATAGAGATACATGACTTCCAGCAATAGCCAGCTGATAGACCTCCTGACTCTCGGTGGCGACTCAATAAATACCAACGGTGATAACAGGTTGGGATGAGGAGAAGAATGGCATTGTCCTCTTTGTCCCATTGTCCACTCTAATGGCACTTGATCTATCTTGTGCTCATGACGCACATCTCCCTCCATAACATCCCACTCCCTTCGGAAGATCGGCGTCCCGACGATCAGTCTTGATGGGTCACGGAAGGGATGGGGTCGGTTGACAGAAAGAGTGGATGGGCTCGGTGGTCTCGGCGTCGTGTGAAGTCGTCACAGAAGAGATGCGCTGCGGAAGTGTCGTCTCATCGTCTGTAGATGAAGAGAAAGAAGAGAAAGAAGAGAAGAAAGTCGTCAGAAAATCACAATAGAAGCTATTACGATGCAAAAACACACATATTTACAATCTCACAATGACAATGCGCACAGCATTGACTTTCCAGAATTCCTGGTTTTATCTATGTCTATGCACTAGATCTTATGGCGATGATTATGACTCATTTGACCATTCCTCCTCCTCTACGGAGTATTTTCTAGCAGCGTATCAGCCTTCTTCTCATCATGCAGAACATGATAGTTTCTTGCCACAAAGAAAATATGGCTGAATTGTAGCGAAGCGATTTCACTACACATTTAAATACTGCCATCATTCCCAAACTTATCCGAGAATAATGCAGTGGGACATAATTTTTACATTATGCATACTATAGAAAAAAACTTTATTGATTCTCTAGAACCAATAAAATCGGGATAATTACTCTATCAGAAGAGTCGTCCGAAGAGACAATTGAACATTGTCCCATTGGTATCTTTGGCCGTCACAACAGGCAGCACCGCAATTGCCAGTAGACAAACACAGACTGTGAGTGAATTCGACAGTGGAATGAGCCTCCTGTCCCTTCCTCCGTACTTGCCTTCTTCTACTTCAACTTCTACCTTGTCCGCTTGAACGAGCAAGGATAGTCGTGCATGAGGATCGATCGTCGTTGACTCTCTCTTCCTCATGATGTAATTAACTCTCGGTTCAGAGACTGATCTTCTCAGAAGATTTCTTCCGACAAGACTCAGTCCACAGCTTTTAATTTCACTCCATAGCCAGTATTTTACCAGCACGAAGAGGATAGCGCCCACGACAACACTAGCAAGTATTCCCAACAACAGGTTACGAATGAACGTAAGCCACTTGAGAGCGAAAGCTTGCACTGCTTCCTTAATCTCTACTCCGAAATTTACCAATTTCGAAGAACCTTCCTTGGCGGCTGTTACACCCCTATCCTTGATGTCGTTCACTGTGCGTTTTACCTTTTCCCACAGTGAGACAGACACGTTCTTGAATTCCTCGAGGGTATCACTGCTCTGCATGAACCCTATGATCGGAACCGTATTCGCATCCACACCACTATTTAGCGGCGTGACCGGCATCTGTTGAGCCCGAATGGTTCTCATTTTCAGTGCGGTTTCTGCTCTCTTTTGCTTTCCTTCTACCGTACTACAAGGAACAGTAGAAGAATTACCGTAGACGTGCATCGTCTCTTCATCTACGAATAAATCGGTGCCGTTAACAACGATCGGAAGCCGCGACCAGCAGGATGTTCCTGATCCTTCTAGTGCTCGACGATTCTCTCTCACTAGGTCTGGATAGATTTCATCACAGAGAGAAATACTGAAAATCGAATCAGAAACTTTCTCAGCTTTGATGTCGAATCTTCCCAGAACTTTCTGAATCGCTCTCGTCGGATCTGATTGCATTTCCAAACGAGAGTCGATGTTCATCTGCTTTCTAGCCTCACATATATCGATGAAAACTCTGTTCACATCGTACATATCCAGCTCCGTATCCATATTGACATTCAAATACGGATCCGAGGTGTAGCTCCTCACTCTTGTTGAAGAAGTGGGAGTATTCGAAGTAGCAGTCAATGCACCCTTCGTCGATTCACTTATCCCGCTGCTCTTTCCTGTGATATCATACAGTGAAGTAGCGGCAGGGAAGAATGGAAATGTGAGCTGTGTGAACTCCGACAGCTTTAGCATGTTCCGCTTCGTACACTCATCTCTGTTCATCTCGTGGGAGAGAGGAATCAGCGCCTTATTCAGGCCAGGTAACAGAATGATTCTGTCGTTGACGATCACATCGAAGTGACCAACGACGTCACTACATTCGTTCGTCTCCTTAGGTGCCTCCCAGATCACAGAGCGATTCTGGCTAAGACAACTACCTTGCTCCAGAGAGCAACCATGCAAATTACCAACGGTAGAGACCGCGATTCCTTTGCGTAACTCGAATACTTGTCCATACTGTAAAAGCATGGACGTGATATTCGTGCACTTTGTGCCGTAGAGAGGGAAATTTGGAAGCTTCGGGATTTCCGTCTTCCATACTCCTTCTCTTTCTTGAATGAGCTTGCCATATTGGGAGTCCTTCGTTCTCTCCAATTTGACACATTCCTCCAGTGGAAGAAATTTCTCCCAACTGGTCGCATTCACAGTGAGGTTAAATATACCTGCTACCGCTGATATACATACCGTATTAAGTGTCACCGAGCAAGAATAGGCCGGAATAGGAGGTACTACTCTGTCCTTCTTGTACACTACTGCTTTCGTGACTACCGACCTCGAATTATCGAAGTTCGATCGGCACGGTAAGATGCTCTCGTCAGGGACTAGCATCAATGCTGCAGTCTCTCGACTGTTACACCTGTGAAACACATCTGCTGCCATCGCAGGCACGGCCAAAGCCATCAATGCAATGGTAAGCATCAGAGTATTCACTGACGGATTAGAGAAACGAACGGAACGACTGTTTCCACCGTATCTATCTCTTGAGTAGTCATTATTACTTCTCTCGTGATAATGATTACCTGAGAAATCATTATCTCTTTCCTCACGATCGTTTCCTCCTGATCTCGAATCATCAGAGGAGTCATCGTCTTCTCTCCTTGGTCTTCTGCAATCTCTTGCATAGTGTCCATAGAGATGGCAGTTGTAGCATTTTTTTTAGTGCTTGCTGAATCCCGATTCCTATCATGGAATGATTTGCCTCGGGGTTCATTCCTTCCTCTTTGGAAGTTCTGGTTTCTTCCTCGGAAATGATTATCTCCGTGGTTTCTGCCCAAGAAATTCACAGCTTCCACCAGTTGGTTATTTCCCATCTGGAGCGTCTTTATAGCTTCAGTAACTGCATCAGTTACGTGCTTCTGTAAGCCATTGTCGCTAGAGGACAATTCATGGAATGTCTTTATCTGTTCTGCCTTGCAGAGAGCTTGATCAAGAGTCTTAGGAACCTCCTTCATAACTTTCCATTTGAGCTGCTTAGGCAAGCCCTGGATAAACACATCAACCATTGATCTCTGCTGTGATTCCTCGGTAAGATCGGGATTCGCGGCGAGATGGTTTCTGCGCACTTTCTGAGCGTACTGCGAGAGTGATTCAGTCTCCTGCATGGGAACAGACAGATTGAACTTGGCCTTCATTACACTTTCCTTAGTGTTCAACTTATCAGCCATCAACTGAATAGTCTCATAGAAGTTCAGACCTGGGTCCTCTACTTCGAGGTACACCCTTTCTGCTCTGTTCTTCAACTTAAGGGGAAGCAGCTTCAGCATTTTCACCCTGTTCAGACCATAAGAATCGCAATAGCGTTGGAATCGGTCAATGTAATCGACAAACGATTCATCGCCTTCACCATTGTAATCCGGAATAGCTGCGACCACTGCAGGGTCCAGCTCCTTCAACGGAATGTCCATTATTGTCTTAACCGGTTCTTCTTCGATGAAGATTTCCTTGACTTTCGGAGTTGAAGTCGCGAAAGCCGATGGGAATTTCTTCACTCGAGAGAACAGGCTCTTTTGAGTGGGCTTCGAGATCTGAGTATCTCGATAGCTCTGCTCTATCTTCGCTGTTTCGTATTCGCTATCAGAATCGAGAGCCTGCTTCAGTTTACACGTATTCCGTAATCCGCTTCTAATAGCCGATTCCGTGCTCAATCTATTGTCAGTGACCTTCACAGGTGTGACCTCGCCAAGGATAGCTGTCTCCTTGCTGTCTGACTTTCCCTCTCTTTCAGGGATAAGAGTACTTTCTCCTAGATGGAAAGTGACTCGCGTCGATGCAATCGGATGATCCCACGAGATCGGACTGATTGGATCGAAATCACCGAGAATATCGACTTGCGATACTCTCTGATTAGCTTGTTGTGTGTCTCTCGCTCTGGGTGGACGAGAAGGAGCAACACGAACGGGAACAAGGGAAGTATTCGATAGGATAACCGAACTTTCCTTGCTTGATGAGCCTCCAGAACCGGACTTCTGGTCTTTTGGTTTAAGGAACGAATCGAGTTTGTTCTGAAAACCTGTCTTTAGTCTGTTGAAGACCTGTGACTTAGGAGAGACTTGAACAACAGTCTTCTCCTGCTCTGACTCTCTGGATAGATTCAGCAGTGACTCAGTAGAACGAGCCTTTGCCAATACCTTTCCGAAAGCTGACTTTATCTGAGGGACAACACTCTCAGATGTGATTTCAGCGAGACTTTTGAGAGACTCAACTGATTGTCGAAGACCCTTTCCGACTTTACGGATTGATCTCGACCTGACTGGTCTAGGAGTTTCCGAAGCTTTTACTCTTTCGGGAACACGGACAGATGAACGCAAGTTGTACGAATGAGGAATGATGAATAGCACAGAGAAATTGAGTGGTGAAAATTGGCGATGATTTGCCTTTCTTTTATACCCTTTGCCATTGGCCCTCCTCCTTGGCATTCCTTTGTTCTCGTTTGACTCACAGAACCGGAACTATCTCTTTGTTCGTCGAGCCTATCATCCTTACGCGATACTTTCTCCTTCGCGCGCGGCATTTTGCTGCATGCGGTATGCAGTTTTCACTGACAGATCTGCGTCGTATCAGGAAATTCTTGGATTACGAGGGTGGTCAGACATCTGAGATTCCACTCGTTTACTCGAACTTGTAGGCTACTAAAATAACCTGTCAAATCACTGAGCGTTAGGAAGATTAACCTCGTCTAGATTATCTCCAGAGTGGTTCAATTCTCATCTCTAATTCGAGAGAAAGTTCTTTGTAATCTCATTCTCCTTTGACTTCCAATCAAACTGAGAACTTTGATTTGCATCTCTCTTCAAAAGAGAGAGTGCTGCTTCTAATGAGATCAAACTCATTGTTTCTCCTACTCAGTGGTAATCACTTTTCGTCCTTTCTCATCCGATGGATAACAATGGATGGGTCTTTGAGGCATACGCACAGGTCTGGCTAATCCTAGGAAAGTAATTGTGGTGGGTCTAATATGTAAACTTATTTCAGAAATATCATTACTATTTTTTTTCAAGCATAAGCAGGTCGAGGGATTATTAGTTGATATTGGAATAAAGTGACGAATAATTTTAGGAGACATTTGATATCTGTAGCCCTGGGTCACGTAGAAGTCACGAAGAGGTCACTCAGATAGTAATAATCACGAAGTAATGGGAGTCCTCACTAAGTAAAATGAACCGGGCTTATAATCACTAAGTAGAATACTCATCACGAAGGGATCACGAAGTAAGAAGTATTTAAACGGCGCCTAAGCCCCTACAGATATCAATTCCTAAAAATATTTCAGGTTTGTCCTGCATTGGAAAGTGAAAATGAGATTGCACGCTTTTCTGCTGGCGAAAGTGAGAGGTTACGCAAATGATTGCGCCCTCGAAAAAAAATTGGAGATAAAACTGAAGTGCATTTCCCTTCTTTCCAATATCATGACCTATCTGATGGATGATGATGACGACCTCATCCAGTCACAGTTTCCCTTACCAATTCCGTCAAACAACTCACAGTTCTCCTGGTATCAGTGGTTCATGACTCCACAAACTTCTGGATCGCCGTTGAGGGTTGACCGGGACCTTCATGTACTGCGCTCGTCCTTCCGGCTATTCTCCGGTTATCCTGCAGCGGATTCCCAAGGGGAATCCGTGATTATCCTACTCGAGACCAACAGTAGCGGGGCTAATAATGAATGAAGGACTGTAGCACAAGACGGGAATTCTACCCTTGGCACTAGCCAGGCGGATCCAATCCTAGTCAGGGAACTACAGTGAGGGAAAAGAGTGATTACTAAGTATTCGTGAAACATATCCTAATGATGAACGTTACTGAGAATGATGATAGAATGTAATATACACATGCGAGAAGATGAGAACACTTTATGAGATACGATAGAGATACATGACTTCCAGCAATAGCCAGCTGATAGACCTCCTGACTCTCGGTGGCGACTCAATAAATACCAACGGTGATAACAGGTTGGGATGAGGAGAAGAATGGCATTGTCCTCTTTGTCCCATTGTCCACTCTAATGGCACTTGATCTATCTTGTGCTCATGACGCACATCTCCCTCCATAACATACATAATAGGGTTGATCCATCACAAGAACCGGTCTATAACCTAATAAATGCTTTACTATCGAACCTATTTGATGCAAAACATGAGCTAGTATGAGAAGTCCTGCCGTAACGGAGTGAACTACGGGTACGGAAAGCAAGGTTTACACCAATTGTTCGATGATGATTCATTAATAACGAAGAAATATCCCGCTCAGCGCTGAATTATCCTGATCAAATCACTGCCAAGTTGTCGCTCAGATACATAATAGGGTTGATCCATCACAAGAACCGGTCTATAACCTAATAAATGCCTGACTATCGAACGTATTTGGTGCAAAACATGAGCTAGTATGAGATCCTTCCGTAACGGAGTGAACTCGGGTACGGAAAACGAGGTTTACACCAATTGTTCGATGATGGTTCTTTAATAACGAAGAAATATCCCGCTCAGCGCTGAATTATCCTGATCAAATCACTGCCAAGTTGTCGCTCAGATACATAATAGGGTTGATCCATCACAAGAACCGGTCTATAACCTAATAAATGCTTTACTATCGAACCTATTTGATGCAAAACATGAGCTAGTATGAGATCCTTCCGTAACGGAGTGAACTCGGGCACGGAAAGCGAGGTTTACACCCATTGTTCGACGATGGTTCATTAATAACGAAGAAATATCCCGCTCAGCGCTGAATGATCCTGATCAAATCACTGCCAAGCTGTCGCTCAGATACATAATAGGGTTGATCCATCACAAGAACCGATCTATAACCTAATAAATGCTTGACTATCGAACGTATTTGATGCATAACATGATCTAGTATGAGAAGTCCTGCCGTAACGGAGTGAACTTCGGGCACGGAAAGCGAGGTTTACACCCATTGTTCGACGATGGTTCATTAATAACGAAGAAATATCCCGCTCAGCGCTGAATGTTCCTGATCAAATCACTGCCAAGTTGTCGCTCAGGTACATAATAGTGTTTATCCATCACAAGAACCGATCTATAACCTAATAAATGCTTGACTATCGAACGTATTTGATGCAAAAAATGACCTAGCATGAGAAGTCCTGCCGTAACCCTCGCGGGGTCCGTTCGATCACAGTTCTGCTCCACTTCAAATCATGATCATTAGCAACTTTATGCATAAATTCATTGTTCAGTTATTCAGAGTTATTTTCAAGATCGACAGTAATTCAGGTACACACAACTACATACCAAGCGTGATTCTCCCTCGTGCGTTGGCTGATGCTCCTTCCTCAAGCAACTCTGGCACAGGAACAGGTACGAAACCAAGGGGATTCTCTGAAACCTATAGTAGTCACGGAACTCCTAACGTAGTAAATATGTAGTAGGCGAAGAAAGTCGCTCGATGGGGAACATTGAGGGGAAGAAGCACGGAAAATTGAGGAGTAGGAAAGGTGAGATTGCTGTTCATGAATTTCTTGATTGAATTCAATGGGACTCTGCGATAAATTGTTTTGCAGGCTTTTCAGCAGCCCTCTCACATCAGAAGAAGGCGGCTCCTCCGAATGCATCCATTCCGGCTCAAGGTATTTCAATAAATATTTGCCCATAACCGCCATTATTTCGCAGAAATGAACAGTTCGATGTTATGAAACAAACACAATTCAATAATATTCTATATTAGCAGCTGCTATAAGTAAGATCTTTCGCAGGATCATTGGGAACTACACTTGCGAAGGTCCTCTCGAAGGATTCCGTTCATCCTCAAGGTAATATACAGTACTGATTCCAACATCAGCACAGCATAAAGAACTGCAAACCTATGTTTTTGTAGATCCAGATGTTCAGAAAACAATTTATTTATATTCATAGGAATCATCGCTGCACCTCCGGTCGATCAGAACGCAAGAACTGCTGCAGTTCTGAAATCAAACGCCTCGATCAAGGATGGTACGTTATATGATTCTATGCTGATTACGTATTGCGATGGAGTAACTGATGTTCCACTCTGACCTTGAATCAAGATTCTTGATATTATTCCCTCTGATTTATCGAACTCCTTGCTACCTAGTGTTTTCAATCCACGTTTCACAACACTAAAACTCTTCAGGCAAGACCGCTCAACCGACTCAACCGAAGACGGGATTCCCAGTGACTGATCTATCGACGCTCTCGTATGCCGAACTGAGAAAGAAGTTCGAGGACGGCCAGAAAGAAATCAGTGCGATTGATGAGATGATGGAGGATGAGGACAAGAAGAAACAGAATGACGATGCAGTGCATTATGCAGCTGACTTTGCTCTCAAAGAGAAGTGGAGAATGGACGATGGGAAGAGAAAAGCAGAGATGGATGAAGAAATCAGAAAAATACGGGAAGCATATGCCGACGAGAAGAAGAGGAACAAGAAGGAGCGCCATCTACACAACAAGACCATGAATAAGGATGCGGCAGAGAGACGTACTGCGTTTGAGAAGAAGAGACAGACTGATACCAAGGAGAAGGAAGAGAAGGAGAAGAAGTTGGCCCCCGTGAAGGCGGAGTTGGATAGGCGAGATCCGATGGAGGCCTTAGCAACAAAGAAGAAGGAGATGGAACAGGAGATTAGAAATATTGCAAAGAATAGAGAAGATGCGAGATTAGAAGCTGAAAGAAGGAAACGGGAAGAGGAGCGAGAGGAAGCCGAGAGAAGACAGGCGGAGCAGGAGTACGAGAAGCAGCTCGTACAACTTGAGGAGGACGCGAAACGGCTGATGAAGAACGATCAATCGGTTCAGTGTGAGAACCAACATGATGATAATACGGATCACCTCTTGTAATCACAAACGATTATTAGTATGAAATGTGTAGTGACTTTGGCCAAGCCAAAAAGCGAAGAATCGAAGTTATGTATTCATGTGCACTGTTTCACTCTTTTACTTTACAACTTGATCTTTTTCAGCGTCGTCGCAAGCATCCGGAGCGTCTTCTACTACTGGAGGAGCACATGATTATTCGAAACCAGGTCAGTATGGGAAGAGATGTATCAATAGGAATTAAAATCACAAGGAACACAATTAAACGATGCAAAAGAACGATCGTTGCCAGAAATGAGTTGTTTTTTTAGATGAATTGAGAAAAATGCAAACTTCTCAGGGCCATCATGGAAGTAGGAAGGCGGAGAGAGAGACAAAATCGCCCAGAGCTGAGCACTCTTTCGCCCGATCTTTCTGAGAATGCTTATTACTCATCACTGTAGTTGGAAGATGATACTTTCTTTCGTGTGCACGTTTCATCATGACAGTTATTTTGTTTCACAGTTCGCAGTCTTCATTCTTTTCATCATTTTCTTTATCCTTTCCAGATCAATTTGCTCTTAGTGCGCTTCGTTCAATTGTTGTAGTTCGTGACATTAACATGCGTGCAACCCTTCGTTAGAAGTAAACAATTGTGTGATTTCCTTTGCACATGCGTAAAAATGTTTCTGCTGGAAAAGAGTCATGAACTACATATAACTTGAGTTTGCAGTAAGCTCAATTATGAAGATGAACAATAATAACAGGTGCACAAGAATTGTCAAAACTAGATTCGTTGTTCATTGACTCACTGCAATTGCACGGCGCACACGGCGTTCTGGACCTTTCGGTACTTGTGGAGTTGACCGGAGGGTGCTTATCCACCAGTCATCTTCAACCACCAACCATTCGTGAGTCCATCTAATTCATAGAATGAGTGAAACACACCCACATATTCTAGAAACTCAACAAGTGCCGAACTTTCCACTACGCATCAGAGAGGAAAACAAATAGAAGAATATTAACATACGGTTCAATGTTTGCGTTGTGGCATGACACATGATATAATCGTTTAGCAATAATCAATCAACTAATCAATTGATTGCAAAGTTTATCAGCGACGCAAATAATTACATCATGCCAGAAATCCCAAAGAAAAAGTAAAAGCTTTCGATAGAGAATCACTCTACGGCTCCTCTATCTTGATAGTGGGCACTGCCTCGACTCGTCGATTCGGTGGAGATTGGTCCTGTCAATGACGCAGTTTAGACTTTAATATCGGAAATGGTCGTAACTACACAACAGCTACTCATTAATGAGGCGACTGCTAGAATCATAAGTCGAATGAATAGCAGTGAATCACCTTGACTTGCACGGACGCTCCCAGATTCGGCATGAGTGCAATGTCAACTGGGGTTCCCCGTCGACTGCTGCGAATAGAAGTTGCCATGCGAGAGTCGCCATCCATCTCGACGTCCGTGGCTAAATGACACGATTTTTCGATTGCAAGCTAGCGTAGCGTAGTGGATTTTATTTGTTCATTTAAAAAAGAATAATTCCTATTACGGTATGTATTGACAACTATAACATAGTCTCACCATGCAGCAGGGCGGTCGCATTGTTCGGGACGTCTGTTCGGTCAGTGTGGATGGCAGTGCGCAGTCGGTCGGGGATAATGCATGACAGCAGACAGAACAACTGCTTGCGGAAGAGGTCGTTGTTGAGGAAACAGATAGGGATTCCAGTGACGCCGAGGAGTGTGATCTGAGCAAATCGGATTTTCAAGACCTCGGCTTCTTGTGTTTCAACTTCTCTCATGAATTTGCAGTTGATTGTGCATTGTAATGGGGAGACAAAATTACGGTGACGGATCCGGTAGAGTATCAATACTCTAATCACTCACAATAGTAGCATAGAGGAAGGTGTCGATGTTGTAGGCGGCAGTCTGATAGGACAGCTCGCCCTTGCTTCTGTTCAGTTGCGGCCAACTGCGAACGATGAAGATCGGCACCCATGAGAGGATCTGAACAGATTTTCAATAACCTGTGGTTCTTACAAGTTCTCTGAAGGCTTAGTTTTCTGCAGTCGCATATGCAGTATAGTCCCTACGCTTGCATTCGGAAACTTTCAGTGCTAACGATGCTCTCTGCTTCACTCAACTACTGTAAGTAAGATCCCCATGACGATAAGTGAAATATCCCCTGTTATTCGCCCTCGAAATGGCCAGTTTGGTCCTCTGGTACGCACTGTTTTTCACTAGCAGCACGAGATCTCGCAAGCAATTTCTCACAATCGCCCTTTAATGCATGCACACCGGCGCGCATTGTTCTCTCTTACTAGAGGGGAGTTTTGCTCTCTGCATTTCGCATACTCTCTCGCCCTGTCTGACTGGCTAGAGATAATTCCGAATAAAGAGAGTCAGTCCTTGTCCATAAATGAGCATGTTTTCGTCGTTTTCTTATTTTGCTCCTTCAGCGCAAGAGAGACTGATGGAATACGCATATTATTCTCGAATTCGCATCATTCTCTCACTCTGTCTCATTGCTATTAGAGAATGCGGAAAGAAGAGAAGGCTCGTATTGTTCCCTACCAGAGACTCATGACGGCTTTTAGAGAAATTAATGCCTCAAATTCGGCAAAAATATGGAAAATTCATCTCATATGGCTTCATTTACCGCATTGACTGTCGCACAATTGGACAGCCCCCATAAAGAGAAGTAGTCTTGAGACCGTTCAAAATATCTCCTCATTGTTTTCGACGAACGGCATA
The DNA here is from genome assembly GCA_900490845.1 of Pristionchus japonicus. Taxonomy (NCBI): domain Eukaryota; kingdom Metazoa; phylum Nematoda; class Chromadorea; order Rhabditida; family Neodiplogasteridae; genus Pristionchus; species Pristionchus japonicus. The sequence continues at coordinate 58,959 of LS491502.1, forward strand.
GACAGTTCACATATCGAGGGATAAAACCCGGCGCCGGATAATACGGATTAGAATGGGAAAATGGAATTGGATCGTGGTTGTTGCCAAGCCCCCGGAGAATTGAGCGTCTTCACGTCTTATGCAATTTCTTGTAAACACGTTAAATAGAATGCCATCGTTCGAGCTAATATCAGGAGCCATGTTTGCGAATCTCTCACCAGCAGCGAACAATCGAAACCAACGTTCCCAACAGTCTCCTTTTCCCATAATATGCTGCTTTCGCTACTCAAACCCCCAAACATGCCCCCTCAAACAACAACATACGCATAAGTTCATCCCTAATACCACCGGTTCATCAACTTACCAGTAGTGCCACAATGGCCATCAGCGTCCCGAGTAGTCGTCTCTTCCTCCTGATATGCTTCAGCTGCTTCTCTCTGCTCTGCTCGCCGATTGGTTGACGAGAGTAGAGGAAGTGAGCGATGTGCGCGTATGCAGGAACGATGATGAGGAGAGGGATGATGTATTGGAACACGATGGTCAACTGAAATGACGAATGTTTATGAATTGCGTAGGTTCATAATCAACCATTTTGTCTCAAACTGATCTCATGTTCTGTAACTAATATGTTTGTTCTTCAGATGTGTGGCTTTGGTCTTTTGGAGTAATTTCGAACTACCGGAATAGCTATTAGTAACACAATCCTCTATGCGCTCTCTGGAA
>LS491522.1:19301-41102 GCA_900490845.1 Pristionchus japonicus
AGTGTTTCCACTGAAGCGGATTGAGCGAGATCTTGATCAAATGACGAGCGCACCTCTGCTCAGTATCGAGGACGATTTCCTCCAACGCAGATTCTCCCCTCAAAGCAAAGGTGAATTCTTCATGTTTATCCCACGAACAGTCTTTTTGTTCGCATTTTCTCTGAGCATGCGCCGTTTAATCTTCCTTGAGGGCAAAAAAAGCCATTTATAAATTGGAAATGAATTCCCCCGCGAAAAAGTTGTTACGAAAGCAGAACACTGTATGATATTGGAGTTCAACTAGACGGGCAGGCTACACCTAGTGTAGTCGGCTGTGAAATCGCTTGGCTTGGAATGACTTTTTCTCTTACTTCTGTGCTATGTGAGCTACTGCGCGGTCAGAACGGTCTGAAAATCGAAATTCGATTTTCATGTGTTTTGACAACTTTCGAGGTTTTCATTGAAATCTCGTTGAGAAAAGTAGCATCGAAATAGCCGACGACCGTGATAGATCGCTCGACTTGCGGCTTCTCTAGGAAATTCGGTTAGCCAGCTTTGCAGAATTCGAAGCCCCGTCGCTTCAAATCCGTGCATTTCATCTTCCTCATTTAACGTTAGCTTCTGGCTTCCTCTGTAGCCCCACCCACTACTGTATTCGAGGTACGGTGTTCGCTTGTTGTATTGAAATTCAGTCGTCTAAATAGCGCCCTGATCAACGATGGCCTTCCTCCCTGCTATCGTCGTATGTATTCTTTCGAAATTTCCCCACTAGGTCGGATGAGAACATTCGGATGATGAGCACCTAATGAGGGCGAGAAAACAGCTGTTATGCAAGAGACGGAATATCGTGCTCAGGTTATCATCCGATTGTTCTCAACGGAACTAGTGCCTAAATTTCAAATTCCATCTGATTACACGACGTATATTTAGCTGGCAACCTCACTGCTTCTACACCACTGCTTCGCATCGCCAGCACTCAGCGACCTCTCTCTTGAATTGATGTGGGTTGAAGTCTATTAATTAGCACAAATATCATACAATTTGGCGGTGCAATATAGTGTGCTGCACAATCATGAGTGGACCACTTTGTGGTGATGGGACGTTTAGGAACTCATTAGAAACCCTGGAAAAACATTTTGTGACTATGTTAGGGACATATTTGAACATTTGTGCTTTGATTGGGTTCCCGAACGATCGTCCCATCACCCACTTTCAGCGACGAGGGTCTCATCTCGGTAGACGACGATGGAGTGCCGGCGACTGAATGCATGGTGATGCTCAAGAACGGAGCTACCTTCCCTCAGACTTGCGTCATGACTGCTGGGGTGAGTTTATTCCTGTTTGTACTGTCTAGTTCACTGAGATCCGAATAAGCAAAGATATTTGTCATTTCGAAGTATCTGTCTACCAAGAGCTACCCGTCCGTCAAACTAGTGCCCAAAGGGACTGTAAACAGGAATGCGCGCAGTCTTTTCTCACTTATAAAAAGTGATCGCGGTTTTGAGGGCAGATACGGTCATTGTAATGTTAAATCTATATTAATTGCAATCGGCCGATTTCAGTTTGGTCCCCGTTCTGTCGGATGTTTTGCCGTGTGGAACAGTGCAGGCCTCCTGCAGCAGGGCTGCTACTCCGGGCAGGAGGTGAGCCATCGTTGCTGAAGTGACCTGGGTGATCATGCAAAGAGTGACCACGCAGCCCTTGTCCATCTCTCGTTTCCTTATTTGAATGTGCGGCATATTCGAATGTGAACGTGCGAGAGTTTGCCCTAAGTTACTACACCTCCTCGCCTCCCTCTCTTTTCTGACTGGGGCCGTGCGGCAGTGAAGTAGTGCGAACATTTGTTTAAAAAAACAATTTGATCTGCTGCGCCTTCCTTTTCATGCGCCACCTATTGCTGATAACTATCATACTTTTGCAGTACAATATTGCTGATAATAAGAGTATTGTTCAACTAGCTATTGGAATGAATCCTGTCTATAACAAGTTCACGGGCGAATTTATGTGACTTAATGGGATCGGTAAAGGTAAAGGTAAAGGTCATCCCGTTAATCAAGGCACATTCGTCCTGCGGGAGATCACTGCTAGGCCAGTGATTATTCAAAACCAGTTCAGTCCGGAGGGCCTAATCTCTTCTTCGGACCTACTTTACCGCGTGATCTAGTCACTACCAAGCTTATGGGATCGGAGTTTTCAAAATGTCTCTCTTACAGCTGTCTCTACGCGACCAATGCCGCAAACGTGCGTGTCTGGCGGACGAGAAGCGAGGAAATTCAGCAGTCTCATTCTGCTGCTGCCACGGACCACTCTGCAACAAGATGTCCTTTGAGCGTCAGTGAATGTCTTCACATGCACATTTCCTCTACCTGAATCTCTTCCGAAAGAGAAAAACTTCCCAATGAACTTGCCTGAGCCAGTGACTCATAGTTCCGATTGAAAAGCATTTTATTCCTGAAACATTTGTCGATTACTCTTTTCATAATAAACCGTTTTGCTCTTGCCGATTAAACGTGAATGAGAGAATTGAAATTTCGATAATGGTCAAGAAAAGTCAAGTGAAAGTTGGAAGTGAAAGTTCTTTCCGTATAGCGAATTACTCGTGTTTCCTTTGCCGATGGAGAACATCAAACGTTTCGCTCTCCGTTTTCATCACCATCTCAGTGCAACGTGAACCTGGGAAGCTACCGTATGCCGTAAATCGGCTTTGCCTCGACGCGGTGGGGATTCGGCTATCACTCTAAGTGGCGTGTTTTGACACTCTGTGATTAGCTGTCAGCAGACTCGTCGCCGAAAAAAAACGGTATTTACAGTGACTAATTCGGTAAGTTATCGTCTGGACGGGAAAGTTCCTTCTTCCTTCCTTGAAGTTCCTGGTTGTCACTTGATTCTTGACTAAAATCTCTCAAATTTTGATCACGCCCTATTCCGACCATTTTTCATTCCCGATTCATTCGCAGTCTGAGCAGAAGTTTAGTTTTCAACTAGCAACCTTCGGTTGCTACGTTCTACGCCGAGTTTTGCGCTAAGGTTAACACGCACATCGTTTTAATTGCAAGCCTATATAATCCCTTGAGTTATCCGAAAAAGTTGCGATTCCGACAGTGTGTGGCTCAAACGCAATTTCTTCGGACCGTTCTCAGCCTCACGAGCATTTCACAAGCACATCAATTTTCTAGGCCATGTGGAATGATGGGTTACGGCGCACGTTAGGCCTAGGAGTTTAGGCAGCCCAGGTTGCTTTCGGCGTAATCGCCTCAATCGCCTCACACGTTAGGCCTAGGAGGTTAGGCAGCCCAGGTTGCTTTCGGCGTAATCGCCTCAATCGCCTCACACGTTAGGCCTAGGAGGTTAGGCAGCCCAGGTTGCTTTCGGCGTAATCGCCTCACGCGTTAGGCCTAGGAGGTTAGGCAGCCTAGGATCCTTTCGGCGTAATCGCCTCACACGTTAGGCCTAGGAGGTTAGGCAGCGCAGGTTGCTTTCGGCGTAATCGCCTCACACGTTAGACCTAGGAGGTTAGGCAGCGCAGGTTGCTTTCGGCGTAATCGCCTCACACGTTAGGCCTAGGAGGTTAGGCAGCCTAGGATCCTTTCGGCGTAATCGCCTCACACGTTAGGCCTAGGAGGTTAGGCAGCGCAGGTTGCTTTCGGCGTAACCGCCTTGTATGTAAGACACATAGATTAGGCAATGCAAGTTGGGGACCGTGTTGTCTCGTATAGCAATGCAAAAGGTTCGTGTGGATAGCAGTGGTCGAAAAAGTTGCGTCTCCGCCACTTCGTGGCTCCGCCGCAACTTTTTCTCCCACTGCTATCCACACGAACCTTTCACATTGCCATCGAGATAGCCCTCACGATCGATTGATCATTATGAAATGCATGCAAATTTTAAAAATTTTGTGCTCGAGAAGTTGTTTGGTGGTTCGCCCAAGTGATTTGGTTGAGTTTATGGCGAAAACGGTGTGAAAAGAAATTTCTTTACATTGCGTCATCACTGTGAAATATGCAAATTTTCGAAAAAGAAATTCACGAGAATTGTTTGGTGGTTTATCCGAGTGATTTGGCTGAGTTTCGGGCGAAAACGGCACGAAATGAAATTTCTTCATATTGCGTCGTCAATATGAAATATTCAATTTTCTTTTGAAAAAAAAATCACGAGAAGTTGTTTTGTGGTTCACCCGAGTGATCTGGCTGAGTTTCAGACGAAAAAGGCGCGAAAATATAATTCTTCATGCTTCGTCATCACTACGAAATTTATGCAGATTTTGAAACATTTAGTGACGTCAAGTTGTTTGGTGGTTCACCCGAGTGATTTGGTTGAGTCTCAGACGAAAACAGCGCGAAAAACGGTTTATTGCATAGTGATGACGAAATCGGAAAGTTGCATAGTGATGACGAAATCGAAAAATTTGCATAATTTGAAAGCGCGAGTCGAGTGGAGTCGATTGGTACCGGGCACAACTTTGTACGATCATTTTAAGCCGATTTATGAGGAAAAAAGTGGGAGCGTGACGGACAGACACACAAAGAGACAGACAGACATCTTGACATTTAATTATAGTATGAACAACACATCAGTAAACGGAACTAACTGATCTCTGTCTTCTTCCTACAGTCAGATTTCACTGTCTCTTCATTTTGCACAGTCTCTCATCTGCTCAATATTGTGAGAGACTATGCGAAATGCATCTCTTCTTTTGACTCATTGCATATCACACGCCTCGGAATGAATGGAGAACATGTGACTTGTTGTCTATCCCGAGATCTCTATCCGTAGAGCATAAACTGATCATGGAATATATTTGCAGATATGAGATTTTAGTTTCGTGTGTTCATAGTGCACCATTGGAACTTATGTTGAACCCAGACATAGTGTACTCTTATACCTTTCATGTATAAAGGTTAGGTCCCCAGCAGGTGAATGGTTTGAAAGGAACGGAGATCATACTGTAAAAATTTGCTGTTGGCCCGCTAGTTGTTATGTGTGTTGATATTAGTTTTGAAGCGTTACATAAAGCAGTCCCTCTAAGTTTGGCATTGGTTATGAAGGTAAACCACTACGCTTTCAATTGCTCACCATCATTCAGATCCTGCGTTAATTAGAAGAGAAATATGAATTATTAAAGGAGCTCCATCAAGTGAGAAAAATGAAACCATAAAAAAGCAGATTTTCTAGAACCCATACTCAGATCGTCGCCACTGACCTATACATTTGTAAGGTGAGACATGCGGTAGAACAATGATTTTTCATTGCATTTATCCGGCTATAACAGCGGCGGAACAAGCGTGATTGAAAATTGATTTTTTTATAATGAGGGATATCGAAAACGGACTGTGCGAGATTAGCTATTCAGATGTACATTTTTCAGAAAAAGCAAAGCAAACATCGTTTGGTCGGGAAAAACGAAAGAATTACAAAAACAACTATTCGAAACTCTATTTGTCCAGGTTAAAAAAAACAAATACGCAATACGGATAACAAAGTTTCTTAGATGCTAGTCCCGATGATCTTCACTTACTTTCCGTGTGCTTTCGTCATAAATGCACCCATGTTCGGTCGTCGCTCCGAATATCATCACTACCTCGGTCACTATCTTCCCAATATTCGATGCGTTCGTGATGATATTTGGAGTGAGAAGCTATAGGTGAGATGAGCCAGTACGTTGACTCTCTCTTATACTCTCCAAATTTGAGTGGATTTATGGAGAACACTTAACTGCAACGGGAGAACGAGAATAATTGCACTGCAGGAATACGTTTCTGAATGGCATCAACTGCATTTTTCGTCTTGGAATCAGAGAAGGGACGACGAGCTCGAACGTTACCACAATCTAAAATGTGTTGCTCACAACCGTTTGACACTGGGTTACGGAACTCAGTTGACTGATAAACGTTGTAAAATTGTATTTTGTAGAGCGTCTCTATACTGCGCCATGTGTAGTGGACGAGAAGGAAGTCTAATGAAAACTGTCCGATGTGATGTCTGCTGGCGATGCGATTTAGTGACGCAAGGTTGTGCTAAAGCGTATCTTCATCATACTATGGCTGATTCGTCCGGAAGTGCACACGGTTCAGTCTCCAACAGATGACGACAATATTATTTAATTTTCTCATTCTACTTCGACTTTTCTAATGCTACTTCGTGTATTTATCATAGTATTCCTTTCCAGAATTCCGACTCCGCCTTTTTTGTATATATTTCTTCATTAGACCGCTACCAGTCTTGAGCGATGGTCTCAGAGAAGATTCGAGGTCTCTATAACTTCTTAGTTACCTTCGAAACTGTGAACATTGGTGCGTTGAATATTCACCATTTTGTGTTAGCAATCCATATTGCAGCGTCCTCAATAATTAGCAACATCATTTTGATTTATTTAATTGTCTATCGCTCGCATAAAAGTGTCGGAGCCTATCGATATATCCTCCTCGCATTTACTATCAACGATATTTACTTTCCCGTCATCCACTACCTCACCATGCCTGTATGTTATCTATTTTTGAAACAGATATCACCAAAATGCCTTTTTTCTGGTGCTTCATATTTTCATGTGGAAAATTCTAAAATTCCAATTACATGATCTGAATTATGATTTCAATTCTCTTCTCAGGTAATATGTTCCTACCAAGACGCATTCATCATGTTCTCTCATGGAATTCTCAATTCTAAAGTTGATTTCTTCAGATTTACAATTCGAATGCTTCAATTTCAGAATTCCATTTGCCTATTTGCATGTACTTTCTCACAAACGATGCCACTCCTTGCTCATTTGTTCATCTACCGAGTGATAGCTACAACACGGTATGCAAAACTCTATCGGCATTGATTCGTCTCTGCTCAGGTCTTCATATCTCCAATTCTATAACGCACGATCATGTTTAATCCTAATCGCAATCACTCTTGGACTAGAATCGTCGCTATGGTACACGATTATCAGGAGATTCAAACGAAAATATTTCAATTTTAGGTTCTTCCTTTGCTACTTCTTCTATGGTTCCGATCAGGAGATGAGAAATTATGTACAACCTTTCTTGATCGAATTCTTCGAAGGAGATGGTTCTGCGTTTATCGGAGCCCTGTATTATGTGAGGACAGATTTGAGAGACTTGATCGTTAATGACTTACATTTAGGGTAACGACGGAACATTTCGGTTCAGAGCTTTTTTGGCGACGATGGGTTTCAATGCGATAATGTTCATCTGCATATTCATAATTGTCATCTGCTCGTTCGCAATCGTCTCCCATTTCCGGTTAGACATCACTTTTTCTCTCCCACACAGTGAACTTCTCACGAATCTGATTGAATCGCGTGATAGATAAGGGCACGATAGGGATTTCTGAATGATTAAAACTTTGTATTCTAAACAAGGAGATTTCAGAAAGGCGAATGTCCAATGGTCCGGCAAAACCAGACAGCTTCAGAAGCAATTGTTCAACACTTTGTTCGTTCAGGTAACGATTTTCATGGCTTTCAATCATCATTAGACTCTTAAGATCGACAACAACACCTTTCAGACCGTGATCCCGATGATATTCGTATATTTGCCGTGCGCTCTCGTCATTAATCTACCTATGCTCGGCTGGAGAATCGCACTTTTCCCAAACATCATCTCGTCATCTGTCACGATATTCCCCCTCTTCGACGCGTTCGTAATTATCTTCGGTGTGAAGAGCTACCGGTGAGTATGTGAAAGTAAAATTCACCAAAATTCAATTACAGACAGTCGGTTCTCCTCGGCTTCAAGTGCATCACTCGACAGAGCGTTAATGATAGTTCGGCATCAAATGTTGGCCTTCCAAACAGTACCATGGTGAAAGTTACTAGATGAGCTGTCAACAGATCGCGCGTTATCGAGCTTACTGCCTTGAATGAATTTTGAATGATTGTTTTCTTACGTGATTTTCCAATTGAGAAAATGGATATTTTCATAAGAAATGTAAAAAGAATGATAAAGTTGCAAGAAATGGTTAACGGAGCTGGAAGTTCAACAGACTGAAGAGAATAATGTTTCAAAAAATGGGAAAAATAGAGTTGCTTCACGACATCACGTGTTCCCAAACGGCGAAAATTGCACTTTTTGGTACTGGTGACTACCACATCGGAAATATCTAAAATTTGAAAAATAACAAAAAAGCAATCGGTGCTGGGATATCGGATACCGAAGTCAACTTCAGTCAACTGAAAGTGTACTGGAATTATAGACCACAATGACTCAAATAAAGCCTTCTTTCCTTGATCCCCGGCATTGTTCACGAAGGCGTGGAACCCCTTAGGAATTCACGTGTGCCTCAGATCGGCGTCGTTTTATCGTTCACTTTTGTGTGTTCACTTGTTCCAGAAATTTAGGAAAACTTTGGAAAAGATGAATCAAACTCTTATGCACATTTGAAACACAAGTTGAGTTGAGACGAGCATAATAAAAGTTCGAAAAAAACCATCTTGGGCTAGGCCGATTTTTGTGGGAGTAGCTGGGAGCGAGCTCATCTGATCAGTATGTTTGATTTTTTGCACACCATTTTCCAGACTTTAACTTTCTCATGACTTTGCTCACTTCGGAATAAAGCAAATGTATGCAGTTATTATCGCTGGTCGATTTGCGAGCAAAACAAAGTTACATGTTTTCTCAACAACACAATTCATCCTGAAGGGGCAATGGCAGTGGAATGCACGAATGTCGTGGTTAGATGCATTGTTGTAGTGCCAATCGCTCTCGGTTTCCTCACGATCCCTATCAATCCTCGACGGTAGTCTGAGAACAGATACATAACGATGATGGGGTCCCACACTGGGAAGGAAGTCAGCAGCGGGATGGCAATCTCGTGAAAGACGTTTCCCGGGATGTCCAGAAACGAGTTGTTGATGCAGAACACGTAAGGCCAGTACACGAACAGCATAGGGATTGCGGACTGAATTGGCTTGTTATTGGCTAGCCGAATTGGCATACCTGAGCGCATAGCGTGACCAGCAACTTCTTTTGCAATTCGCTCGTTTGAATCGACATTTTGTAAGACTCTCTAATATGTTGAAAGGTGAGCACTGCGAGAGCTCCAGAAACCGCGACCGAAGCAACCATCATTATGTCCATTACGATGGTAATTGAGATCAAAAGAACATCGGGTTGATTATCGCGCTGAAAATAGCGATTCTCTTCTGATTTTCATGCATGAAATCACCCAATGATCCATCAGAATCCACGCATTCTCGATGCGCTTTCCGTAGATCCGCTCATACTCATCCACCACTGTCAACAAGGCAACGCTGTTGTCATGACCCGATGACGTGAATTGGCACAATATGTACCTGAAAGGCAGTAGTACAGTTTCGAAAACACACAACAATGTTCATTCAGCACCTACCACGACAAGAAACCTCCGAATGTGATTGATATCAGGAAGAATGTGAAGATTCTCGAGGAGAACAGAGCGATCAGATGAGGCCGGCGCACGGACCAATATCTGTAAGGGAAATGTAAATCAAGAACTGGAGGATTCGCCTTTGATGCTTCCTTCTCTTCACTGAGACGCATTGTTAATTGCTCAGGATCGCCACCCAAATCATACCGATAGAGAAAGTGAATTCCGAGCAGAGTGAAAGGCAACGATTGGCATCCGATCCAGAAAGCGGTTACCCGCTGAAATATCTGGTTTCAGCAGAAAAAACTGTCGGGACTCACCTTGTCGTTAATGAACGTATCAGTCACATTGGCGTGAATGTTTCCATTTCTCAGGACACGCTGAAATATTGCGTGTTGCTACCTTATAATCGGTACAAAGGTGAGCAGTAAATCGCCTACCGGATGCAGTAAAACGTGAAGTATCACAAGATATAAGTCCAGAAGCGTGAATGTAGTTATAAGATACTTGTATGTGCCCAAATGAGGTCTCGAAAATCGCACAATCGCATAGAGTAGCAGTAGATTGAAACCGATTCCGGCCACTGAAATGGGCCGCATAGATTCGATAAAATACTGAAAGTTACCCGAATTAATGATCTCGATGATTTCGACAGCAGTCGCGTAGACGTACATCCAGTTATATCTGATAGTATTGTTGTGAAATTTTGGCTAACGATATCACATGCCTAGTCATGATTCTCGTTATGCGCAAAGGTCAATAAACAAAGGCGTAAACACCCTCAGACATGCGTTGACGCGCCTCGAAAAGCGTCTAGTACACGTCTTATGTCACCCATCACCATGGTCGGTTTTGAGTTTTAACCGCTCGAGGAGGCACGGATTGGAAGAAACAATATTCTCAAGGCATAACTATGAAAATAGAGACGCAGGAAAACAACGCAGAACGTCACTTCCGGAAAAGCCTTTCTTCCCCTTCATGGCTGTGGTGGCGATCTGCATTCTCCAATGAAGACAGCTCGTGAAATAGAGACGAACTCACTTGTCGAAAGTGAAGTACTCTTGCGCGATGCGCGTCGATGGAACAACGAACCGAAAGTTGACAAGTTTTAACATTAACAAGATAGCCTTACAATTTCATGTCGAACTATGGACGATATCAACAATGGCATTTTGAGTCATCTGCAGCATACAAAATATGCTGCTTGTATGGATTCTTATCAGTCATTCAGCTTAACGTTGATAATGACGAGAGACACGCTTCTCCCTTCTTGCCAGTGTGTATCCGCTCAAGTTGCACCTTATGAGTCACGCTCTTTTGAATGTAGAAGGAATCTTTGAGTATTGTGTATCTTCGACTGATCATTCTGAACCATTCTGAACTCTGTTGGCAATTTAACGTTTATTCGACATTCAGAACGATAAAATCCGGCAACTTTGATAAAAAAAGCTCAAGACTCGTTTGAAACTGGAATATCCAAATTCTTATCGGAAATCGATGGCAACCGCGGATGAGGACTTTCCTGCAACAAACGATGATAACTCGATTTGTCACTAATTGACGACGCCTAGTCCACATATTACCTGCATTTGCTGCTCACTCGCCGACAACGGCATGGGCGTTGTCGGGAGGGAGGGCACGTAGAATGCGGAGGAGAGAAGATCGGAGAATCGATCAGGCATCGGCAGTGGCTCCTGTACGAATCGACAAATGCAGCGTCAACATTTTCTATTCATGGTACCCTTGAGAAAGATGCTATCCCACTGTGCAGCGATGGTATGTCGGAGCGACTATATCGCGAGGCCTGTAACGAGTTATGATTTCAGTTTGAAAGCAGAAAATTGAAATGTGAATCTGCTTACCGGTCGGAGTCCTTCCGTCTGTATTGTTATCGCTGGTCGCTTCCTTATTTTGACTACGGATGGTTTCTGCGGGTATTCAGTCAAAGATATTGTTCATAATCGATAAAAAGTGAAAATGTCTGACCACATCGTCCGTTCCCAGGTTCCTTGAATAGATAGTGGCGGAATCCGCGCCATCTTCTTGAATCGAAGCTTCAATAAAGTTATACAAACGATATTTATGAAGAACATCTGAACCAACCACTATCCTGACGAGAACGGACATTCATTAGTGCTTCTTGCTCGATGCGTCTCATTCTTGCCGTGAGTGTCGAGAATTCAGCATCGGTATACCGTAAGGTTCCCTCCTTGAACGGATCTGGAATGGACGGGTAGAACCGGTAGAACCTGGTTCTGGATCAAATGTTCATTCAAGACCTCACCTTTCTCTTCAACCACTGGCATAGGCACCACACGCTGAGAGGGTCTTATGCTCTCATGGCCTTTGATCTCATGTGAAGCGTGGTGGACTAGTACATATGGAACTTGGGCGAGCTCCGTAGTAATCGATTGAGGCTCGTGGTTTGAAGATTGCGTGAGCTCTTGGGATAAAATTGAAGGTGGTACTGGACTTCCGTCCGAGTCTGGGTCGACTTGCGGCAACTCCCCAGTGCTCCTCCTTCTCGCGCTGTCAAGCTGCTCCACTGGAGACGGTTTCCTAAGCGATGGAAGCAAGTCTCTGCAATTGTTTTATTTTTATAATAGTTTTGCGACATGATTTGTACGATCACCTTGAGATGCAAAACCAGAGCGAGAGCGCGATGATTGCAGCAATAATGATGAGGCAGCCTAAAACGATCAGCACAATTGACCACCAGGGCAGACCACCCGAAGAGCCACCGGAGTCCTTGAACGATCACGATCATTTCGTTAGCATTCTGGAAACCTACTTCTGCATTTTCACGCTTTCTGCACTCATAGTACCCTACACTGCCAGCGATTTGAGAGCACCTGAATACGTATTTTCACGGAAGTATGTGTGTACCTTGGCAGTCTCACACTTTCCCATCCTTGCAGCTCTTATCGTCTACTCCAGAGCACTCGTTCGTGCAAGTTGAGTATGTCGCTGCATCGCGGAACTCGATACAGGGAAGGCACGACGTCTGGTTGGCGAGCGACTGAACAGCCAAAGCTTTCATGTACTTTCGTAGAATATGCAACCTGCGCAAAGCCCCTGCTGCACATGGGACAGTACACGTCAAGGTTGAACGAGGTCGGATTGGGTCGAGGCAGGGAATTGTCCGAAGTAACCCTTCTGTTGATCGGGCAGTTTATCACAGTGCAGTCTTTGAGCGATGACGATCTGGAATGGAATGGAAGTTTATTTTGCTTCTGGTATCTGGCAGTACCCTTCACCGAAAGTAGTCAGTCCGATCGGGCACTCAGAATCGCATCGCAGACTGGAACTATCCTGAAATGGTTCTGGTGGGATTGCACATAACAACAGTCCCATCAGGTCCCAACGGATTCTCGGACAACGGACAACGGTGACACCAACCTTGTACGTTCCTTGTTTGCACAGTCGACAGCTCTCGTTAACGTCTAGTTCTTCGCCCGGCTTGAAGTGATCCTTCATTATTTGATAACCTTAACTTTGCACTCACTTGATCACAAGTGTTGACACATTCATTCGGACTTGTTGATGCCTGCAAGTAATGTCTTTTAGGAATTGTTATCTCGAAAATGAATACGATTTTTCTGGTTGACAGCCCATCGCAACTCTTGCAGTTGTCCAGTGCTCCTTGTTCATCTTCATAAGTGCCGATCGCGCAGGGGTGGCAGATGCTCGGATCTTCGAATGTCGTGAAATATCCAGCAGGACAGGTGACTGAATCATCTTCAGTGAAAGATTATTGCAAGAACAGTCTCACCATAGCAATCCGACTCACTCCACGCTCCCGGGTACAGTGTTGTGTAGTTGCCGGGGCAGTGTTCGCATTCGCTCACGGAGTAGCCAGTCTGTAACAATCAGGGAAGAAAAAAGTAGACAAAAAATTTGGCACAGCTTCAGAACTTCAACGCTAACCGAGTATTGCCCGATCGGACACGGCTCGGATTTGCCCATGCTGATGAAGTTGCCAGGAGTTGTTTGCGCTCAATTTTTGCAATCCTTATTCATCGATTGAAGAGAAAGTGCAAACTCACAGCAAAAATGTTGAACCGCTCCAGTCACGTGGACCGGGTGGTCATCCGGACACTCGAATTCCGTTGGAAATATTTCGTATTGAGCATGATCAGGGTCGATTGCTCCCTCGATTGCAGAATCGATATTCAGATAGAATAGAGGATCGTCATTCCTGAAAATTCGGTTTCACATCGAGAATATGACTGAAAACTAACTGTATTGATACAGTGAAGTCGAAGCGCATCTTTTCCTCTTCGAGATCTACAACTGATTGATTGAACGGTCGAAGACGTTTCTTCTCCCGCGGGTGCTCATCCATCTCTTCGCAAGTGGTCATCGTGAACTCATAGCAACCGTCCCTCGCTGATTGCTCTTCTGTGCACGAGAGGGCGTATTGATCAAGCGTTCTGAAAACTGGAGAGTGAAATTGACATTGGATATGTGCAATTACTCAGTGATTGCTTGCTCGAGATCGTCATGGTGCTCTTCACACTCATCGCTACTGTCATACTCGACGTAGCCGGTGATCTGGAACTCGGTGTCTCTTATGACGGAGCAAATCCGGCTCTTACAGTCTGCAAGTGCGCGTCCACTGTCGATCCACACAAAGGAAGGGTGATTGTAGGAGCGGCCACTGATCGGCGCCATTGACCCTCATCGTGGAAATATACACCACTAATCACACAAGGAAGGCTCACCATGACATCGCAAGTGTAGAACTGCGGTCCGGGCAGTGGGAACCTCACATCAGTGCATGTAACATACGCCGCAAGGTAACTTCCGACCCCGTCTGCTAGCTTGTTTGTGACTGTCCTGAAATACAGAGTTTGCGTAACATTCCAAATGAGAAATTTCGTAAAAACGCACATTTGTCCTTGGTCACTGTCGTAGTCGGGAATAGCGCATTCATTCGGAGCGATAAACAGGTCGAATTCGCATCTGCCCACGTTTCCGATGTCGTCTCGAGCAGTGTAAACAATGTGAAAGTCGCCCCTGCATTTGATAAAGGGCATGATCGGAAAAACTCAAACGAGAGCTCACCAGTAGAACACATCACCATTCCGAAAGTTGCTCTCGACCAAGATCGATGTGTCATTGTCAACAGTCCATTCGGGCTCGGGCCAAACAACAGTTGCGAGTCGGTCCTGAGCTCAGTTGGTACGATTATGTCAGACCGGATAAGTAAAGATCGAACTGACTTTGCTGACGATGTACTGATCCGGAGGGCAGAACGAAGCCTCAGGCGACGAGCGATCTTCAAAGTGCATTGTCTTTGTACAGCCTCTGATGGGAACAGCTCCGGTCTTGGGTTTTTGCTCATTCTCTCTCACTTGAACCAGGATTCTTACTTGTGTTGCTCGGTTGGACGGGCTTCAACTCATCACTGCCGTCCGCGCAGTCGACCACGCCATCTCCTGCATTTTCGAAAATGCCACAATTTTCAGTTTCAAGCTCACCCACAAAGGCTCTCGGAATGCATTGGGAGTTGTCGGCGCAGCGAAATTCGTCTGAAACCCATCAGTATTGCTTTGGAGAAGGGCAAACGTAAAAATAAGTATTAGCGATCACCTCCGACGCACGCAAAAGTCTCGCATGCAACGGGAAGTGTCGCATCGCAAGATTTGTATGTCCACCCGCGCGATTGGTCCTCGAGCTGAGTGAGATCTGCACTTGCAATAGTGGTAAGTTGCCGGACAAGCTGCGCATCACCTATAGCGACACACTGGCCTTCCGCCTCTCTGGCCGGATCATTGTCCGCCCAAGCAGGATTGTAAATAGAAGTGACGAAGCCGTTGTCGAACAACTCGGTAGAAGAGGGACCCGACCTGATTTTGCGTTTATTCTTGCGTCTGCGTGAACTACAAACTTCAATCCAGTCCAGTACATGAGATTGGTAGGCGCTAGCTGTCTTAGGACAAGCCAATTCTGTTCCGAGAGCGGTAACGAGTCAGCGTAACTGCGAGATGTTCATGAGAAACATGTTGCGCTGAACGTTTACTTATGCTTGCAAGTGGTTGCTGCATCGGTCCATGCAACCTCTTGACCAGAAAACAGCACACATTGAGTGCCGAATCGGATCCAGTCTGAGTGTGAGCGATATACTATCAGAGAGTCTAAGCTATTATCCGTGCTACTGAGATAAACTAACTTCCTCCATTCAGTCCATCGCATGTGTATTCAGTGCTTCCCGCAGTCCAAGTGAACGAGTATTGTTCACCAGTAACAACAGATGAGTAGATGAGAAGGAGAAGTAAAGTGGTCATCTGGAGAAAAACATAAAAGAACAAGAAAAGCGAGTAATATTAGGGAACGAAGCAGATCGTTCATGCGTATCAATGTGTGCCTAGAAGAAACTCAGTGGCCACTAACGCTCTCTTTCCCGTGTGTAGTCCGGCTTATTCACACCTCTGTTATCGCTGAAGGAGCCGGATTAGTGAGCCCCTGGCAGAAACCGAAGAGTACACTGCTGTGTTATCGACAAGCAGTGAAGATTACAACCCAACATCCTGAAATGTCGTACATATCTTCAATTCAATTAGCTCATGCAATAAATATAGTTGGGAAACTCAGAAGCAATGGATATTCATCAATCAGAAAGGTTTTTTCTTGTGCCTTCTCATGTCCCTAAATTGCAGAGTGCCATGTCATTCTAACGCACTTCTCAGAAAACGGAAGGCTGTACTAATCTGTGACCAACAATTATGGCTATGATGTGCTCGACTTCTGCTTGAAATCGTTTCTTCCGTCTAGTTGGGGGTATTTAAGAGTTATATGAGCACATGCGAATTTCCCCATTTGTGATAAAACATGTGACGAATCCGTGCCAATTCTGTTGTAACGCGAGATTAAGGGTTTGATTCATTGTATAGCAAATATCACCTGTGCTTTGCGCAGGTGAAATCGCATTCGATTCAACGACTTTTAGCTCGACTCACTCACTTTTCCACCTATGCAGCCGTCCATATTCGTGTCCCTAGAAGTCGAGCATATCATTATTCTTTGGCATCATATTTTCTTCCCTGTTTCCACACTTGCCAATGCGGTCGCCACTTATTGTCTCTTCAAACAAGCGCCCGAAATGCAGTCCGAAATAAAATTCTAATTCTACTTCATGCAGGTACGGAGAGCACTTCACATGGTGTTCCATATTGGAAACTCTGTCATACAAAAAAGTAATGAAAGTGAGCTGGAGGCTTGGAGACAAAAAAAAATGATTCAGAAACATTTCCTACTTGCTGACGTATTCCAGGTGCTTTGCCTACTCTCCGACGTACTTTTCGACGTCGCCGTCAAGCCAATCACTCTACTGCCGATCCTTGGCGGGTACTGCAAGGATCAGCATTCATTTCGTGCTGGTAAGGACTCGAACGAGTGTAGAAGAGAGTGCACGGTACCGACGTGCTAATCTCACACAAGAACTCTGTTCAAGATATTTTCAGGTTTTTATCATCCTGATGCTGTGCTATGTGGGCTTTTGCATGCTTTCGAGTTTGGTAATCGAAAAAAAAGGTTGTTGTTGATTTCGAACTGAATGACAATATTCCAGGCAGTGCTGCCACCATAACAATTTGGTTTTACAGGAGATTCATTGCGCATGTTGCTCTTCGAATTCTCGGCCGATCGAGTAAAGAGAAGCCGCTATTCCTTCTTCGATCACTTGTGACTGAACACCGAACTAAATTCTAATAAATGTTCCTTTACTTCTTGTCAGAGTCAACAATTCGTTTTTTTTTCTTTGAATGAAAAGACTATCATCACGTTATCAATGGTCATCATGAATCGACGATAAACACTAAATGATGATAACGATTGAGTCCTCTGAAAAGAACTTACCATTTGAAGCCATTTGTCGAGTAACCACACACTATTTCATCACTATGGATAGCAATCAGATTCCACTCGCAACTGTTATCGTCAATGTGGTATATTTTCACATTTTGAATTGTTTATCCACCGGTATTCACGTACTTCTTTTCGGTTTCACAACCAAAATCATCGCTATAATTACAATAATCAAAAGCATCAAATAGCACTCATCGTTAGTCCCTGTTTCCAGAGTTTAAAAAAAGTAAAACAAATTTTCTAACAGTTTCGGCATTCTCTGCTCAGCTCTTGCTGCTAACAACAGCTTTGTACTCGTACTCAATACGATATGGTACCTGATGCCGGTTTCGGGCGCATTTGCTGTGGGTACTGTTGTGAGCAGAACAGTTGGAATAGTAAGACTATTCTGCTTTTTCCCAAACTTAATCCTAGTCATTCAGGTCGGTCTATCGCTCTGGTTAGTGGGGATTCGATTTCACATTCTCATTTCTCTGAATCGACTTCTGACTATTATGTTCCCCTTCAAAAGGCGGGATGACATCACAGTTCAAAACACTTCAGCGGCAGTCGCTATCGCTCTCGCATTGTCTCTTATGCAATGTTCTCCACTAATTCTCGGTTCGCTGTTATTCACAATTGATGTGAATTCAACTGAATATTTCAGTCGATGATCTTTGGTTCTGTTATGAGCACAACGCAATGCAATGGATCTTTGCGTCGAATGATATCGGGAGATTTTAAGAGGCGTGAGTAGAATAAAAAAATAACTATACCATTAACGAGCCCAGAAATGTCATTTATCGAATTCGGATGTGTATTGTTTCTGGATATCATCACGATTGTTTACCTCCGATTCATCCGATCTAAGGTACACACACAAATATTTCGCTCTCAAGAGGCATTTTTCAGCCCGTGCAAAGCGATATCAAAATATCCGTTGAAATTCGATTGTTCAAACAGGGAACATCATAAAACGGGTTTCCTGTAAGAGTGTAGGAAAACGAGCTCGTTTGTCAACTAGAAAAAAGTTTTTTTTTCACCGATTCCGATGAAAGTTGGTTTGTGGGCACCCTTGGGGGTCTGAAGAAGGACCATCCACTTCATTTGGTCAAATTTGCATATTATCGATTTTTTTTATCTACAACTTCAAACTGTCATAAGTCGCTTCATTTTTGTCGTACAGCGATCTACCGGATACCTTTGGATAGGTATTCGAAAACTCTACAAAAAAGGTCTTCTGACACCAAAACCTAAAAGCCGGCTTCCGGGCGCAAATCCCGAAAAACTGTTTTTGGTACCATAAATATCGATTTTATTCGCAAGTTTTCTGAAAACACCAAAGGTTATATTTTCTGAATCAATTCTCCTGAACCTACTGAGGGTCCCTACACAAGTCGTTTTGCATATCTCTGGAGCAAAAAGTGTGTAGGATTGCTCGTTTTCGAGTAATTCTGGAAAAACTACTTTTTAATGCTATTTTCAATATCTCGAGGGATGAAAAACCCTCTTCGCGGTTCCCCGCGTTACTTATTGTTCCAATTATTTTCAATATTGTTTAGATTGACTTTTCACAAAAAAAGGAGTCGGTCCCTCACTTTTCCCAAACCCCCTCTCGATAGGCGAGGGGTGGAGAGATAGGGGGGAGAGAATCTCTCTCGCGCAAACAGATAGTGAGCGCATTGGGGTGCTCCCCCCGAAGTGAATACCAGATCTATCATTTGATGTCGGAGCCATTTCTTACCTTCGATAACTCGTCATTTTGCACAGGTAATAATCTCTTTGTTCTCTCTTCCATTGTTTCTTAGTCATCGCACAGTGGATATTGACACATGATCCCTCCACTCGGTGAGGGAAGGAGATGATGGGGAGCGGAGAGAGTGCTGTGTCAATCAAAAGTCAAAGAACGAGCTGCGCTCGAGACACAATTCTTCATTCCCCTTGCTTAGCGATTGTGTGAATCGGTGGGGGAAGATAAGAGGGGAGGGGTAAGAGAGGGTTAGGGATCGTTTTTTTCTGAAATTTTTTAAAACTATCAATATTTGCCTGAATAATTGACCCGGGAGCAATCTCGATCTCGAATTCCCATCTCCAAGTGTTTCATCACTCATTCCCTCTCGAACACTCCAGTTCCAGTGCAAGCCAGTGACAGGAGAAACGAGGAGAGATTGCGGCTCGCAAAAAAGAGGAGAGTGGTTAGGGAGCACGCAAAGGCGCGCACTATCTGTTTGCGCGCGAGAGATTCTCTCCCCCCTATCTCTCCAGCCTATCGAGAGGGGGTTTGGGAAAAGTGAGGGACCGCCTCCTTTTTTTTTGTGAAAAGTCAATCTAAACAATATTGAAAATAATTGGAACAATAAGTAACGCGGGGAACCGCGAAGAGGGTTTTTCATCCCTCGAGATATTGAAAATAGCATTAAAAAAGTATAGTGTAGTGTATGTGTAGTAGTGTAGGGAACTTGTGTAGTGTGTAGGGCTTGTGTAGGGACCCTCAGTAGGTTCAGGAGAATTGATTCAGAAAATAAAACCTTTGGTGTTTTCAGAAAACTTGCGAAAAAAATCGATATTTATGGTCCCAAAAACAGTTTTTCGGGATTTGCGCCCGGAAGCCGGCTTTTAGGTTTTGGTGTCAGAAGACCTTTTTTGTAGAGTTTTCGAATACCTATCCAAAGGTATCCGGTAGATCGCTGTACGACAAAAATGAAGCGACTTATGACAGTTTGAAGTTGTAGATAAAAAAAATCGATAATATGCAAATTTGACCAAATGAAGTGGATGGTCCTTCTTCAGACCCCCAAGGGTACCCACAAACCAACTTTCAACGGAATCGGTGACGCAAACTTTTTTCTAGTCGACAAACGAGCTCGTTTTCCTACACTCTTACAGGATACCCGTTTTAAGAGACTGTCTCCGTAAAAATTTACCATTTCGCCACTTTTCCGGACATCCTTCCAGGATATGCGATTCAGGTCAACATACTAACATCACAGGAAGGTGTTGGGCCCTTGTTCATGAAACCGGCCTTTCGTACTCCTAAAGCGGCGCGCCAGGTACGCGCGAAATTCAAAAAGCCAATTTTCATATCTTCTCAACCGAGCAAGCTAGACTCAAAATTCCTTTTGCATTGTGTTAGTGAGCTCAAATGTGCAAACATGCGACAGCGAAAATTGATTACGGTTGAATCTAAAGTCTATTTCACCTATTCGAAATCGACTTTTTGACGAATTTCGCCCGCTTTTCGAGAGGGGGGAGAGGTCTCACATAGCACACAGTGTGCCTCCACTGTGTATGGACATGTCCCACCACATTTGGAAGAAATCGGTTTTACAAGGACCTGGACTTTTGCTACTCGAAGTTGGTATACTGCATTATCCTAAAAACGAAAAAGATAGCTCTGACATTAACCATACCCTTACGAGAAGTGGTGGCAGCTATAAGTGTTAAGTTTAAAGTTTTGGGAAGATTGAAGTACTTTGAGTATTTTTCCGGAGGCAATTTTGTCGTCGAGGACCATGACCCGGGGGTCATGGGTGCACTCTGGACCTCGCATCCATGAACCCCGGGTCGTGGTCCAAAATCGAGTTGGTGGGGATCCTAAAGTAACATACCTCATCACATACTACAGTACCACACATACTACCCTAGCCCGGTATACCGTGCTCTGTTCAATAGCGAGGTGAATTTCGTTCAAAAATCCGTTTCACTTTGATTTCTCTGCTCTGTGGTATCGGATCGACGTTGAGTTGGTTTCCTTCATTTTCAAGTGCTAGTCTGTGATCTAGTCGAATATTTAAAATTGTTTCCATAATTTTCCGAGAAATTTTTTTGGCGAAAACCCGCTGAATAGACAATGAAACACATTTTTGAATGAAAGTCAATTCGTAATTGATCAGAGTACGGTATACCGGGCTACAGTAGTATGTGTGGTGATGTAGTATCGAATGAGGTATGTTATCTCAGGATTCCGTCCAACTTGATTTGTACCATGACCCGAGGTTCATATTTGAGGGGTGCAGAGTGCACCCATGGACCCCGGGTCTTGGTCCTAGTATAGAAAGTCGCCTCATGAAAAATATCCAAAGTGTTTCAATCTCTCTAAAACTTCGAAGTTAGTCTCTATAGGTGCCAGCAATTCTGATAGAAGTAGTTTCGGATAACGCAGTATACCAACTTCGAGTAGCCAACTTCTTGGTCCTTGTAAAATCAATTTCTTCCAAATGTGGTGGAACATGTCCATACACAGTGGAGGCACACTGTGTGCTATGTGAGACCTCTCCCCCTCTCGAAAAGCGGGCGAAATTCGTGAAAATATCGATTTCGAATAGGTGAAATAGACTTTAGATTCAACCGTAATCAAATTTCTCTGTCGCATGTTTCCCCATTTGAGCTCACTAACACAATGCAAAAGGAATTTTCAGTCTAGCTTGCTTTAGGGACTGCAACGGTGTTCACAGATGTGCGAAATAATTAACGTGTTTATGTGCAAACGGAAGCTTATCTTACCCCATTTCGAGTTTTCAACTCAGAATTTCAAAATAAATTCCATACAAAGAGAAAAACAATAAATAATGGAGGTACGAAGTGCGACGCTTTTGAGTTCAAGCGGAGCGCATCGCTGGTCAACGTTTT
>LS491522.1:46898-81316 GCA_900490845.1 Pristionchus japonicus
TTGAATTGGACTGAACGGAAGGAGACTCAGTCAGGGGAGAGTGATGAAAGGCGAGAGGTAGATCACGGGGATCGATTGAATTGGACTGAACGGAAGGGGACTCAGTCAGGAGAGAGTGATGAAATGGGAGAGGTAGATCACGGGGATCGATTGAATTGGACTGAACGGAAGGGGACTCAGTCAGGAGAGAGTGATGAAATGGGAGAGGTAGATCACGGGGATCGATTGAATTGGACTGAACGGAAGGAGACTCAGTCAGGGGAGAGTACTGCCGTTTGATAGAACGGGACCAGCACTGAAACCGTTAGGTGACTTGTGAGTCAAGTGGATGTGGTCTGCGGTGAGGGAATCCTAGCCCTTGTGAGGACTAGTCCCTGCTTTGCGAGAGCCAAACCAAGAGCGGTGTGATACCACCAGCGAACAGACCGAAGTGAGGGGGAGAGGAAAGGGAAGAGGGATGAGAGAGAGAGTAGGCGGAGCCAGCCAATGAGGAAAGAGCACGCACACTCGAGAGGTGTTAGGGTGCGCGCCGTAAGGCGTACTGTAGTTCGTATGCTATCGAGGACTGACTTGATTATGATAAAGTGAATTAGTATTGATTATTGTATGTATTTGGGCACTGAATACGTAGAATTCGGTACATCTTATGGAACAATCTAATACTTCCGATAATGTTGCTTCTAACGGCGCAGTCCACGATGTTGCACAGAAAATGAATGAGCGGTTGGTTAAAACAATGGACTACAGTTTTGATACATAATAGAATCACTGCTCTAAATCGCCGAAATCGGAAAACACTGGTTGAGAAGGATTATCGAAGAAATCCATGTTGATGTGAATCATATCATAGACGTCGTCCGAAGTGATGACCAGATCTATCATTTGAAGTCGGAGCCATTTCTTACTCTCGATAACTCGTCATTTTGCACAGATAATAATCTCTTTGTTCTCTCTTCCATTGTTTCTTAGTCATCGCACAGTGGATATTGACACATGATCCCTCCACTCGGTGAGGGAAGGAGATGATGGGGAGCGGAGAGAGTGCTGTGTCAATCAAAAGTCAAAGAACGAGCTGCGCTCGAGACACAATTCTTCATTCCCCTTGCTTAGCGATTGTGTGAATCGGTGGGGGAAGATAAGAGGGGAGGGGTAAGAGAGGGTTAGGGATCGTTTTTTTTTCTGAAAATTTTAAAACTATCAATATTTGCCTGAATAATTGACCCGGGAGCAATCCCGATCTCGAATTCCCATCTTCAAGTGTTTCATCACTCATTCCCTCTCGAACACTCCAGTTCCAGTGCAAGCCAGTGACAGGAGAAACGAGGAGAGATTACGGCTCGCAAAAAATAGGAGAGTGGTTAGGGAGCACGCAAAGGCGCGCACTATCTGTTTGCGCGCGAGAGATTCTCTCCCCCCTATCTCTCCAGCCTATCGAGAGGGGGTTTGGGAAAAGTGAGGGACCGCCTCCTTTTTTTTGTGAAAAGTCAATCTAAACAATATTGAAAATAATTGGAACAATAAGTAACGCGGGGAACCGCGAAGAGGGTTTTTCATAACTCGAGATATTGAAAATAGCATTAAAAAAGTATAGTGTAGTGTATGTGTAGTAGTGTAGGGAACTTGTGTAGTGTGTAGGGCTTGTGTAGGGACCCTCAGTTGGTTCAGGAGAATTGATTCAGAAAATAAAACCTTTGGTGTTTTCAGAAAACTTGCGAAAAAAATCGATATTTATGGTCCCAAAAACAGTTTTTCGGGATTTGCGCCCGAAAGCCGGCTTTAAGGTTTTGGTGTCAGAAGACCTTTTTTGTAGAGTTTTCGAATACCTATCCAACGGTATCCGGCAGATCGCTGTACGACAAAAATGAAGCGACTTATGAAAGTTTGAAGTTGTAGATTAAAAAAATCGATAATATGCAAATTTGACCAAATGAAGTGGATGGTCCTTCTTCAGACCCCCAAGGGTACCCACAAACCAACTTTCATCGGAATCGGTGACGCAAACTTTTTTCTAGTCGACAGCATTCCTACACTCTTACATTAAACCCGTTATAAACTTCGAGCCCAAGTTCAGTAATTATTTCAGGCCTTCAGTCAGAGCGTTCCCCTCCTCATTACATTTATCTTTTTTTTGCATTCGTGACACCACTATTGTCTGATCATTTCGGTGAAACACAGTAAACTGGCTTCATTTAGTACTGACTAATTCAGAGAGATTTCTTTCAACGACTCTCATGGCACATCGCTCACTGAATTGATTTGTATTATTTTCATTTTGAAGAATTATGATGTACAGAAATTTTCCAGACTGATCATCGACATCTTCCACTTTCGACTCGATTTATTCAAGAAAGTGAAGGAAGCCCCAAGTGTTTTCGCAGTATCTTTCATTCAAGTACACTGATTTGATAAATGAGCAATATTCTTCCGATTCACAATTCAATTCACGAGACTGTAGAGCCCTAATCACCACCCAGACTGAATCACCGCACAATGAGCGGTGCTCAGCACTTCTCCCGTGACTGAATTTATCGCAATCACCCCTTGGTTGTGACGAGAATAATGCCTGTAAAACTCTTGTTCAACAAATTCACTTGTTTTCTCACCGAAACTGCTTGAAAAAGAAGTACGGAATGAAGAATCCTTGCAGAAAAGCATTGGTTATTGATTCCTGAACATCATCTCTCTAAATGTTTGGTTCATTTGCAATGTTGTTTACCTCGAATAGAGGATAGTTTCTGCTCGTGAATCCGTGAGCTAATCCAATCAAGAAAACAACAAGACATGCGACTGTTGTCGCGACGTGACTCCTTAACGATTTATGTTTTCGGAACGAATTACAAGATCTATGAATACCATACAACAGGCAGCATAATTCGCAGCATTCTGACGTTTTCGGCTAATTGATATCTGTAATGTCTTAGGCGATATTTGATTTTATTATTTCAAATCACCGTTCACTAAGCGACTCAATCTGCCCCGTTTCCTGTTTACGGAGGTTCGCTTTTAGCAGCTTGACAAATGAAGTTATCGTCCATATCTCCATCAAAATTGTTAGCGCCTGCAACGTTTCCCTGAGGATGAAAAGCTAGAATCACGGTTGAAATTACCCCCGCCATTTGGTGGAAGCTTTCCCCTCGAGGTGTTTTCGCTGTGCACAGCACGACATACGGCTCGCGAGTTCCGTAGGTAGCAGCATATCCGATTGCGTAAACTCCCACGACAATTAGCTGAAATAGCAAAAATCCTGTTAATGATTTCTTCTTGCAAACAGTATGCAAGATGTCGAATACATGCAAGACACCAAACACCTTATTACGATAATGATGCGCATTGTCAAAACATTCTGTACAGATATAGAAGCGGAAACGCACATGCAAAGTCGCGAGCTTGTATCCGTAGACCCTAGAGGTTCGCTCGTATGTTCCAACTTGAGCGGATGCTCGTTGTCGTTCAAATGAAATGGCTAACATCGATGTTACGGTCCCTGAATATTTGATAAATGCAAGTTTCAAGGTTACCGAACTGAACCTACCATACATTACAGCGACATTGACTCCCTTGCGCAGCATGCACATCTTTTCAGTTTGGAGAAGATCGGATGGACTCCTAGAGAATTCTATTCATGATTGATATAA
Source organism: Pristionchus japonicus (assembly GCA_900490845.1). NCBI lineage: Eukaryota > Metazoa > Nematoda > Chromadorea > Rhabditida > Neodiplogasteridae > Pristionchus > Pristionchus japonicus. The sequence continues at coordinate 50,534 of LS491522.1, forward strand.
AAAAAAGGATTTACCTCATGGTCCATAGTAAGTACGCAGTATAAGAATGATCGAGAAGGATGAAAATACATGTGAAGTAGACCCAGATAAAGTGACAGTTGAGAAGCAATTTCAAGCTAGGATGGGCCAGGAATCTCCTACAATATAAAGAGATCCTCGAATCAACTCGAGGAAATTCACTTTCTGTTCAAATGAAGCGCAGTGAGAAGTATGAACGCAACGGATGCAAATAATAGACGAACGGCAAGCATCTGAACGTGTTGCCTCACGAACAGAGATAGTCTTTGGAACAATGCCCGAATTTAAGGAAAAGATAACTAACCACCCTCAAGTAATCACTCTTCGCATAGTATTCCGCCTCTTCAAGCATAGATCGAGAAGCATTCAACATTAACTGTAAGAGTTCTGAATCGGATAGGAATAGAAGACTACCGAGAATACAAACTAGATCGATAATCGTTGTCACGGTAAATTGTATGAAAACGCAGTATCACTATTCCCTAGACAATTATTCAAACAGTGACAAATCAAGCGACCGGATGTAGCCACATTCGTCATTATTGAATAGTCTGAGATGCATGCGCTGCATTATTTCCACATTGCGCTGATACCACGCGGTATTCAATCAACCGAAGATTGTTCATTACTCCGTATTCATAATATTCTCTTTATCGGAAGACAATTATCGGAACAAAGGTTACCATCCCGACTGAATTACAGCGCAATGAACCGAGCTAAGTGCTTCGCCTGAGATTGAGTTGGTGGCAATAACGACTCGGTTGTGTTCCTCATCCTTCCTGTAAATACCACGCTAAAATTCCTGGCCCAGAGTCGAGTATTCGCTGGTTTCTGAAAACGTTATGCGACGAATAACTTTTTTACGAACGAATTTCCAAAAGGCAAATTAAACTAACACAAACTGTTTGAAGAAAAAGTACGGCAATGTGAAGCATATCAGGAAACCGTTGTTGATTGTGTCCTGAATTGGTTTTTATTCGAAATAACTCTTTTTTCTCGAGCAAACCTCAAACAAGGGGAAGCTCCTTCTTGTAAACCCGTGGTATAATCCGATGAGGTAAATTCCCACAGATGCGCAAATGATGGCTACATGGCTCCTGAACTCTGCTTGTAGAAAAATTAAAACAGATCAAGTCTTTACCACACCACTGGCAACATTATTCCCAGCATGCGTAAATTTTCTGCTATTTGATACCTGTATGGCTCTTCTAGTTTATGAATGCCTAATGTTTACGAATACCTCTCGCTGAGCGTGAATGTCTCCACATCCATTGACTTGTTTGTTTTGAGTAGCTTTACAAATGACGTAATCGTCCAAATTTCCATAACAATGACTACGCCCTGCACAATAATTTCAATGCTTCAGACGTCTGCAATTCTCAATTACCCCAGTGAGTTGATGGTAGATTTCGCCTCGCGGTGTCGTAATTGTACAGAGAACCACAACCGGATCGTCATAGCCGTAAGAAAGGAAATATCCGGCCGATAGAACAGCCACAATCAGCATCTGAAGTCGAAAATCTTCAGGTCGAATTTTAAGTAGTCACTCACATGAACTATGGCAAGTTGGTATCCGTATGTCCTGGAGGCTGTTTCATACGTACGAAAGTCAGCGGAAGCTTTCCGCCTCTCGAACGATATTGCGTACATTGAGATTGATGTTCCTGACGAAGCGTTTTGTTGAATTGTTTTGGCAAAATATGCTTGGGAAAAAACTCTCTGAACAATTGTTTGTGGATGAATAGAATGTATGGGCATTCCTGTGCTTTGCCGGAAATTTATATTTAAAATTGTCCTTCAAAGAGCAGAAGTGCCAATGTGTGCACGTACCATACATGGTTGCAATGTGCAGTCCCTTGCGCAGCATGCACTGTCTGTTAGACTGCAGCAAATCCGACGGACTCCTGCAAAGGTTCTGGAATTTTCAAACAAAAAAGATGAACAATATACCTCGCTGATGCCATTAAATATGCAGTATAGCCGTGATCTGCGATCATGAAGACGCATTTGAGATAAATCCATATAAAATGGCAGGCGAGCAGAATTTTCAGGCTAGGATGCGCAAGGAAACTCCTGCAAACCATCAAGCAGCAGTGACTAGCCGTTAAGAGTACTTTCTCTTCCAGTGAAGCACCGTCAGTAAAATTATGCCCATCGTGGCGATGAAAATGCGAATAGCCAGCATCTTAAAAGAGAATGTTTGTGCAATTAAGACATCGTGGACATCGTTACCCATCTCAAGTAGTTGCTGTGAGCATAGAATGCGGAATCTTCGAGGATCGATCTCGATGCATTGAGCATGGGAACTGTTGACGGAAGAAAGAAAACCAGTGGAAATGGGGAAGATTGTAACAGTAAAGGCATCACAAAGGGGGGATTAGCGCTGTTATCGCTGCAGTAATCTTCTTCTTCTTCTTTACAATGATCAAGCTAAGTTACTGTAGGAAAATACGGAAGTGAAATGATGTGAGTGACAGTTTGATGCTTTTTTTTCTATATGAGATCCATCTGTTAAAAAATTGCTAATGTACAAACTCATATCCAGTTTATATTTGTCTAAACAACATTCGACACTTCGTACTCTTTATTCGAGGACATTTCACATCAAATAAAGTTCACCATCGCATCTGAATGGCTGCGCAATGAACGGCACTGAGCACTTCCCCAGTAGTACAGTTGGTGGCAATAACGTCCCGTTTGTGTTCCGCGTCAATCCTGGTAGCATAACGTCATACACTTATAGAATATTTCCCTTCACGCTTATCTGCTAACTTTCGAAATGCCGAAAAGTTATCTACTCCCTATGACACCTAACATCATCAATATTTCGGTTCCAAAGAACAAGTTATATCGATTTTTCTTGAAAACTTACATAAACTGTTTGAAGAAAAAGTAGGGCATTGTGAATCCAATCAGGAAACCGTTGTTGATTGTATCCTTATGTTAGTTATATCGGTGACTAATGTATATCAATCATACCTCAAACAGCGGAAAACTCCGGCTCCGTAAGCTAAACCGATAAAATATATCCCGAGAGAGACGCAGACAATGGTGACATGACTCCTAGAAAAACACATTCATCACTGCAAGAAAAGCAAAGTGGACGATCACCATACGATTGGAAGCAAGATTCCCAGCATTCGAATGTTTTCCGTTATTTGATATCTGCATGAAACCTGTTGATGTTCGGTTTGTAATTTGCAACAAATTTTTCGCTCAGCGAAAATGATTCTTCCACTCTCTTTCTATTTGATTTCAGCAGGTGAATGAAAGAGATAATCGTCCATAGCTCCATCGCAATTGTGACTGACTGAATGGAATCGAATTTCATAGTTTTATATCTGTCATGTTCACTAACCCCAACTATCTGCTGGTAGAGTTCTCCGCGTGGTGTTGTTATCGTACAGAGAACGACAACATCTTCATTGTATCCGTATGTGAGAACGAATCCGGTAGACAGCGCTGTCACAATCACAAGCTACAAAAGTATCGCCTTCCCACAGAATCGAAATGGCGGTTACATGCAATACAGCTAATTTGTATCCATAAGATCGCGAAGTTGTTTCGTAAGTTCTAAAATTTGAAGAGGCTGATCGCCGTTCGAAAGAGATTGCGTACATCGAAGTAGCTGTTCCTGGAAATGATATTTTTTTCATACGATAAAAAAGATAGTGAAGGATGCTTACCATACAACACTGTGATATGTATGCCCTTACGCATCATGCATTGATTACTGGTCTGCAGTAAGTCAGAACTACTACTGAAAGAGTGCGTTGTTCAAGAAGCTTTACCAAAAAGAAGAAATATTCGTTTACCTCATAGTCTCTAGCAAATACACGCTGTAGCCATGATCTACTACCAAGATGACGCACGCCAAGTAGGCCCATACAAAATGGCAATTGAGCAGAATATTCAAACTTGGATGGGCGAGGAAAAGGCTGTGAAACATAATAAAATATTTTCGAAACAGGCAAGGACACTACTGTCTCTTCACATGCAGCCCTGTCAGCAAAATTATGCCCACCGTCGCTGAGATAATACGAATACCCAACATCTGTAACTTCGATCTTAGTGAACAGACATAAAAACGAACTTGATTACCCATCTTAAATAGGAGCTCTCAGCATAGTAGACGGAATCTTCGAGGATTGATCTTGAGGCATTCAGCATGGGCAGAAACTCAGGTGAAGGAAAACAAATATGCGCGCACACTAGTGGTGATACAAAATATTGCCACAGTAACGCCATTAACAACTAGAAAATTACCGCCGTATACAGCAATGATTAATCAAGGGAAAATTCCGCTGAAGTAGGGTAAAACAACAGTGAGACTTATAGGTATTTCATAAGTAGTCAAGAATGCAATGTGTTCATTGTTTAGTTTCGGATGACTCAGTCAATATGTGATGCTGAAGCAGACACCCCCCCCTCATAGTTGAATAGCAGCTAACGCTCTCAATGTTTCATCAGTTTCCCTAATCGACATACTACCAAATCTCAAGGAGACAGGTATTTATGCTAGAAGTTATTCTACCCCTAGAGTTCGGTTCGGCTGGTGCACAAAGCCCCGGAAAAACTGGAAAGACACAGGCGGTGTCAATAAGTGAATGACTCCACTCGTCGAGCAAATTTTGGCGTGATTTATGTGAGACGCTAAGGCAGAACGTTCTTTAACTCTGCTTTGTATGTTGATAAAAACTTACCTGAAACGAGCAAATGCGCATCCGATTCCTTAATCTTCGTCGAGATGCCAAGGACAGAATCTGCAGCTTGTTGGACGTTCACACGACTTTGCAGATGAGAGCTGTAAGTTATTGTTCATTTTTAATATGCGATCCTTCCAATCGATAAATGATAAAATAGGTCAGCAAATCGGTCAAGGAAATTGTGGACGCTTATATCCTTCGAACTCAAACGAGTGATGTCAACACTTTCGTTTTTGGAGAAGTCGAGGAAAGTTTAATAAACAATGACACGTGAAACGAAAATACTTCTTTAGATCAATCAAGTAATGCTGAATGTGTATTTTCCCCATTTCTGGGACCGTTGCATGTGGAGGAATTGTATTAAATCGGTGTTTGACAAACTGAAAATAAATGGTTCCCTAAATGATTCGGCATCACATTACCATGGGATTCCCTTTCCTACTGTGAGTTTCTATAGTTTAGTTTCTGGTTTCTTTTGATAAACGCAAAGCGTATTTTCAGATCCTATTCATCAAAACGGATGTGAATGGAATGAGGATACTCCCTGAATACATAAAACCCTTGATGCTTAATATAAACTTTGGATGTGTCTCGATTTCAAACGATAATCCTGTGATATCTCACATGCTTTCTGAGTTTCTCTGTGGCAAAATTGTTCCAAAAGTTACCGTCGACCCTATTGCAATAGAAGATTTGTGAGTTGGGCCGCTTTTTCCATATCTGCATTATCATATTGAGCTCACACTGTTTGGCCTTGATTGAACAAATCAAACCTGACCACGTCACCTACACATCCAAGGGAAATGGCGATCTAACGAAAGGTCTAACGACTTTGGCTTTTTTTTTGTAATCGCTTCAATTCACAGCAAATATCGACTTTCTGCTGTCCATTGCAAAGATGGTGAAATCAATCTTCATTTATCACGAATGGCATGATTACGATGAAACAACTCCTCATCCAGCCATTCTCCCGATTGTCATGTCAATGATGAGCGGCAAGTGCGAGAAACTGCAGATTAGGGAGCGTTGTCCAGGAGCATCCATCTCGTCGTCGGAAGCAGAAACGCTACTGCAGGTTGGCACTACGAGTCTATCCTCTATTATCTCCTTCTATTTTCTTTCTTTGTAATCCCTCTATTTTGCTCACTCTCTCGCCTCTGTGACCTGTGAGTGAGTGAAATGTGGATTTACCCGTCCCCCTCTCTCTTGTTACTACCGTGAATTTGTCTAATTCAATCTTTCAGTTTCTTCATCGCACTGAGAAGAAGCTTTCTCTGGAATGTCAATTTCTCTCCAAAACGAATGCCCGAATCGGCAAGTACAAACTTGAATCAAGAGGATGGCATTCGATTACGCACGTCGACTGGTCTAGATGATTATTGATTGTGCAATTGTACTACAACATGTTTCCAACTGAAAGCGCAATTTATAAAATACATTTGAAATTGTCCAACTTGTTTTTACCTGGGATTTTGAGTGTGCGTTTCGACTATGAAATTACAATGTTGGAAGAATAGTCAGTTAGTTTTACATTCCACTTCTTCTTGTCATCTTTTTTCCCATATATTGTTGAAATGTCGATAAGGTTGCTTTAATCGTGCGCAGTCAAGAAATTGTAATGTAAACAGTGATAAGAGAACAATAATATATTTCCAGCGAATGTACACGAATATTGTTCAGAAACAGTTTTAGCGGGGGGCGATCAAAACGGCAACGATCAAAACGGCAACGGAGCATAACTCGCTAGGTAGTTGACCTAGGGCAATCAATATTGTATCATTGTTATCAGTAGAGGCATACGGTGTTTCACTACCGTAGTCGACGGGAATCGCGAACTGATTTTTTTTCAACGAACCATGACCCGGGGGTCATGGTAAAATGTGTCTGCGGTCGACCAAAAGTATCGTATATCCAAAGTATGTTACAGTAACCGGGCATGTACAGTAACTAAAAATACCGTATCCTGGGAATCGCGAACTGACTTTTTTTCAAAGTGCTAGATAGAAATTTGATCTTTGGTCAGTTGTGCCTACCGTGCCCAGACATGTTACCGTAACCCGAGATACCGTAGTTTGGGAAGCGCAAACTGATTTTATTTACAAAATGCATTTTGAAAATCGAATAAAGTCAGTTTGCGATTCCCGGGATACGGTCTTTTTGGTTACTGTACTTGTCCGGTTACTGTAACGTACGATACTTTTGGTCGACCTCTGACACATTTTACCATGACATTTTACCATGGTCATGGTTCGATGAAAAAAAATCAGTTCGCGATTCCCGACGACTACGGTAGTGAAACACCGTATGCCTCTACTGATAACAATGATACAATATTGATTGCCCTAGGTCAACTACCTAGCGAGTTATGATCCGTTGCCGTTTTGATCGTTGCCGTTTTGATCGCCCCCCGTTTTAGCTATACAAACAAAGAATCTTGTACGACAATTCTTAACTTCCCTGAAGAAACATACATCAAGCGATGCATAGAAAACGCCTACTGCCCTATGGGTGTGGCACTCTGTTCTGCTGATAACAATTTCTTCCTCGAGCACTCATTCATTACTCAGCCGCGAGGCGAGGCGAAAGGGGATGAGTAGGTTGATATGTCGGACCCGCTTATCAACATCGAATCTGATCTATCCAGCGATTAAATAGTCCGAGCCATATTCGACATGCAACCATGGACGATACGGCATTCAGAAGTGTGGAAGTGACTAGGCCGAAGGACCACTGGAAGTTCAAGTTCAATGTTCCGGGACGTTTCTCGAATTTGCGATTCCTTCATGCTGGCGTCCAAGGAGTTATCGCGTAAGACTCTTTCATTCGATTTTCAAAAGAAAAATCAGAAACATTTTTAGTTTACGGATTCTTGCTTACAGCTCTGCTAATGATCGTGACTTGAACAAGCAAGTAGTGATCAAGAAAGTTCAAAGCAACATTGCAGCTGAGAATAGTGGAAAGCGAGCTTACGAGGATTTGTCAGTGATTGCAGCACTGAAGCACCCAAATGTATGCTTTTTTCAGGAGTACACTTGATGATCATTGCATTTCAGGTCATCCACATTCTCTCTATGTTCACACCAGATCCTCAGCTGCGCGAAATCTATCTCGTGATGGAATTGTATCCGTTCACTTTGCAACAGGTGAGAAGTACCTCGAGTATGATGAATACAAGACCTTTTAGATATCGATCAAGACAAAACTGAAGCACCCTGCCCTGTCTTATTTGATCTCCCAGTGTCTAAGTGGAGTGAACTATTTGCACCGAGTGGGTGTTGTTCATGGTGTGAGTATCTTTTCTACAATATATTACAACTTGCAAAGAATCCACTCCACTCATCAAACGAATTTCGTTCAAAAACTTTAAAACTTCTTCAAATCATATTTTTCTTTACCTTCAGTGTGTCAGAAACAATACCAATGTTCAGGATTTGAAACCGTCTAATATTGTCGTTAACGAGGAGTATCATTTGCGGCTTCTGGATCCCGGCCTAACCAGCCTCATCTGGGATCAAGAATCAAGGTTGAGTACATTCACAACCGAGAGAAGATATCGAGCTCCAGAGACTTTGATGGGGCTGAACTACGATGGGAAAGGTTCCAGCAAACTTGTCAATTAAAGATGAAACGGACATTATAGCAGACATTTGGTCTATCGGCTGCATTTTCGCGCAGCTAATACTCAGAGAACCGCTATTCTCGGTTTGATATGTACTCAATTGTTCTCTATATCAGATTGTATTCTAGTCAAAGAACATTAGTAATTCATGGAGGAATCTCTACTGTATTCAGGGAGCCTATTTTCATCTCGAGTTTATTAAAAGGTGCAAACGATGTTTCTTCAGAATTATGGAAACCTTTTCAGCAACATTGACGAATTGGACGTGCCGATTGACCAGTTGGTCCCGGATGAACTATTCGATAGAGAGTCGGAGGAAGCCGATAAATGCGTAACTGGTGCGAAATTTTCTCTTCTACAGGTGATATTTGAAGTTACGTTCAGCTTACCACGCTCGTCAACTCCTTTCGCGGATGCTCATTGTGGACCCAATCAGACGAATCTCAGTCACTGAGGCTCTGCGAGATCCATACATTCTTCCTTGGTTCAACGAGAAAGAGGTTTCAGTGGATCATGAAAAGGAAGCTAAGTATCACAGTCGAAAAAGCGCGAAAAATTGCACTTGGTGTCCTGCAACCGGTAACGGAAATAGTCCTTTAACATATCACAAAGTGTGCAGTAGACTGACCCGAATCTCTCCCCTCCTATCTCTCCCACTGAGATCAGTGATCACCTTTGTAACATTGTAAGCAATAGCCGAGAATGCTTTCAGGAAATCAATCCCGCTCCGGTCCCTCAACAGTAGTTGGCTGATAGATCACTGGAAGAGCGGAGAGGTTAGTGCGACACTCTGTGGAAACGCAGATGACTAGTTGCAGGACTAATTCTTGATCTCATTCATGCGATTGGGAGAGATGAGCCCATAATAATGGAGGAAGTCGCAGGCAGATCTCGAGATCCTCAAGGTAGAATTTTGCATGCGTTTGAAGAAAATAATCGTTTGTAAGCAAACCATCATTCGCCAGCACCTGATAACCAACTGTCTTCGTCTCTGAAACAAGCAACGCCAAGCAGGAAGCGCTCAGCATTCCACAACCGCAGTTTTTACCAGTTATCCAACTTCATTGTATCATGTTGAAAGATTCAATCCATCTTGCAGGATGGCCACAATAAAAAAACCTATGTTAAAAAGAGAGAACTCCCACTGGCAGTGATGAAATTGTGAAACATAACTGAACGCTTTGTGGAAACAAGCACTTTGCTTTCACAATCCCTTCATTTCGTCAAAACCTTCCAGAACTTGTCTCCTATCAGCACACTACACACTAAACCACTTAAAAACGCGTTCTCTGTAAAAGCGGAACGGCCTCCTACAAGGGGTGGCATAATGCTTCAAAGTGGTCGGATTGAGCTGAAATTTGAAATGGATGGTCCCTATGGGTCGTACGTGCATTCTACAACTTTGCATGATGATCATGCAATATTCATGCAAAATTTTTATCTTTCATGATGCCCCCTCATGTGACCCCACATTCGATAGAGCATCGAAATTTAAGCCTACATTTCGATTTTCATCCTGTTTCTTGCATTTTTGACAAAGTTAGAGCATGAAACATGACGTTTCATGCAGTTTTTCAAAACTGAAGCTATCAAGGAGCCGTTAGTCCAGAATAAGTTTATGCTCATTCGATGCGCCTCGGAACTCTCCATCGGATTAAGAGACCTGCTCGGTAAAAATCGAGGAATTTCGCCTACCCTCCGGACACGTTCCTCCCGGAACGGAGTCCGCCAGCCCATACTCTAGCGTTAGGAAGGCCTTAGGCTCGCATTGCTCATAGTACCCCTTGTTCGGGGTTTCCACCCTTACGGCACGAGAAAAGTCGAGTCATGTGTAAAATGTTCGAAAAATCATAAAATACAAAGTAGTAGAGATTGACTTGAATGTTCACGTGCATCACATTAGAGGTGCCCAGAGGCATCATAGAAGCAGTTCAGATTGAATGCTGCTCGAATCTTGAATATTTTTCTGGTCTCAAATTTTCATTTTTGAGCAAAGCAGCATGTTATTGCAGCCAGCTGCAAAGGTATCCTGGGTGTACGTTGCAGCCCACTGGCCGAGGTATCTGAAAATATAGCGACTGGAGGTGCACGGTCCTTACGCTGGGAGAATTTGATTTGCAAAGATGTCGAACCCATTTTTATGTTTCGAATTTTGAAGATTTCTCAGCCCATTTTGATAAGCATAGCTAAAGACTGGTGAACTATTACCACTCAGTCATCTACTGAATATTGATCGTCATAGGAGTCGATTCCGCCACCATGACTTTTTAGTGTACTACACACTGGCCTACAGTACATGAAGATCCTCCATCATGACTTCCAAGGCCCTTTTTGAATCATGACCCCGGGTTCATGGTGATGGGTCAACCTGAGACCATGAACCCCGGGTCATGGTCCAAAAAAGTCATGGTGGCGGAATCGACTCCTATGACGATTAATATTCAGTAGATGACTGAGTGGTAATATTTCACCAGTCTTTAGCTATGCTTATCAAAATGGGCTGAGAAATCTTCAAAATTCGAAACAAAAAAATGGGTTCGACATCTTTGCAAATCAAATTCTCCCAGCGTAAGGACCGTGCACCTCCAGTCGCTATATTTTCAGATACCTCGGTCAGTGGGCTGCAACGTACGCCCAGGTTACCTTTGCAGCTGGCTGCAATAACATGCTGCTTTGCTCAAAAAAAGAAAATTTGAGACCAGAAAATATTCAAGATTCGCGCAGCCTTCAATCTGAACTGCTTGTATGATGCCTCTGGGCACCTCTAATGTGATGCACGTGAACATTCATGTCTATCTCTACAACTTTGTATTTTATGATTTTTCGAACATTTTACACATGACTCGACTTTTCTTGTGCCGTAAGGGTGGAAACCCCGATCAAGGGGTACTATGAGCAATGCGAGCCTAAGGCCTTCCTAACGCTAGAGTATGGGCTGGCGGACTCCGTTCCGGGAGGAACGTGTCCGGGGAATGCTCGATTTTTACCGATTCGGTCTCTTAAATTTTTAAATAGGTGGATTTCGAGCCCCAAAGTAGTCATGCACCGTGTTTTCTATCATGCAATCGAAGGGCTGGTTCGAATCCGCCTCCATACATAAATTTTTGCCAAACGTTTTTGCATGATTTTATGATTTCAAATAGCCTGAAAGGCCTTAAAACTGTCAAATTTAGTGTTCTGTGAAGAAAAGAACGTTGTAAGAGCTTGGCAAAAACTTATGTGGACAGGCGGATTCGAACCAGCCCTTCGATTGCATGAAAGAAAAATCGCAGCATGACTACTTTGGTGCGCGAAATCCACCTATTTAAAAACTCTATTCGATGTAGAATTCCAAGGCGCATCGAATGAGCATAAACTCATTCTGGACTAACGGCCCCTTGGTACTACCAGGAGTTGCAAATTTTACTTTGTAAATTGACATTTGAAAAACAGTTTATTGGAAAAAATATTTTGGAAAAACATATTTGAAAAGTAACGACATTGTAAAATTCCGTTAGGAAATAAACAAATGAGAAATTGTTTTCGTGGAAATCGTTTTTGGGAAGTTGCCATTTCGGAAGTTTTTAAAAGGAGAAGGAGAACCGGTAAATAGCATGTCACTGCTTTTTTTAAGCGCCGCTTTTCAGTGAAATTTCGCACTTTCACTGTTTTTCTATCGTTTCAATCGTTTTTACATCATGAAATCAATAGCTCAGAGAAGAATTGGGTCGAAAGGATTGAAAATCATGTATTTTGCAGCTTGTGCTATTTCCCGGTCCTACCGTATTCCCGGCAAAAAACTTCCCAAATGGTCATTTCCCGAAAAACTGCTTCCCAAAATTTAAGTTATGAAATATTTATTCTTTTTTGTATGTTCCCAATTATTTTCTTCCGAAGTTTTTACTTTTTATTAAATTTTTCTTAAATGTTATTTTATTAGAAAACCGTTTCCCAAGTGGTTTTTTCCCAGAAAAAATTTACAATTCCTGGTAGTACCGGCCCCTTGATAGCTTCCGTTTTGAAAAAGTGCATGAAACATCATGTTTCAGGCTCTAACTTTGTCAAAAATGCATGAAACAGGATGAAAATCGAAATGTAGGCATAACTTTCGATGCTCTATCGAATATGGCCACATGAGGAGGTATCATGAAAGATAAAAAATTTGCGTAAACAAGGTCAAAAGCCCCTCAGGCCCTGTGAGTATGGAGACCGGGCTCGAAAGTCCTGGCGCAATGTCCGGGGTAGTGTCAATTTTCTCGGAGCCGGTCTCTTAAGTTCTTCGTTCGAACTCGTTCCGTTTGCGCAAGCAATGCTGAGCAGAAAATGCGAGAGGTTGTGGATAGACTCTGATGCAGCTTCGAGATTCTGCATGAAATTGACATATTCTGGAATTCAAGAGATGCTCACGGTGCGTTCCCTATTCAAATTCAATCAAAATCGGCGCTCCATCACCTCTCCGGACAATAGGGCGAAAATGAAATGTCTTTCAGTGATTCAGTGTTGGCTGGCGGTTATGGGGTTATCAGGAAATGTCCGGAGATGTGCAGGAGTGTCAAAAAGTCAATTAGCATTTTAGTTGTTCCATCGCGTCGAAAAGAAAGTATGGTTTCGCTCATCGACTAACGTGGAATATTTGGACGGGCAGTTCGGAGCATACGAAGTATCTGCGGACAACGGGGTATTGAGAATTATACACGTTGAATTGTAAACTGAAGCATTCATGAGTATACTAAACACATATTTTCATGTCCTCACTCACTCATGTTACTTTTTTCGCTGTAATCGACCGGGTGTTACAATTGAGTAAATGAAAATTTGTTTCACATGTTCGATAAAGAAATTGTCTCGTGTCGTATTGACGATGCATCTGATCAGCTATTCAATTTCAACGTTTACTGTGCCTTCTCAGTATCGGATGTGACCATCCGACAGAAAAAAATAAACAAAATTTCTATAAAAAAAGATTCGCCACCACAAGGATAAGAATGCACTGCTTTCGGCGCGGACAGCAAAGCAACTGGTTATCTCCCAATTGTCAACTTCAGTATTAGTGAATTTCCGCATCTGCGGTTAGATTAAAACGAGTTCTCTGTAAGAACGGGAGAGGGGTGGCACAATGCTTCAAAATGGTCGGAATGAGCTCAAATTTCAAATGGGTGGTCCCTATGGGTCGTACATGCATTCTACAACTTTGCATGATGATCATGCATGGTTCATGCAAAACTTTTGTCTCATAAGATACCCCCTCATGTGACACCTCATTCGATAGAGCATGAAAAGTTATGCACACAGTCCGATTTTCATCCATTTCGGATAAAAGGGAGCTGAGAAACATGGCATTGTGTACATTTTTCCATGCTTTTTCATGGTTTTTGATTTTTAGAACCATGAAGTTGTGATTTCTGAAACGAGTTATTATGCTTATTCGAAACCTTATTGGATTAAGCATCCGATAAAATTTTTTATTTCACGAAATTCGCTTCCCAAAGGTGTCATCCATGCATGATTGTAGGACGATACCTTGACGTTGGTTCGATTCCGCCTCCCAGAATAAGTTTTTGCCACCTTCTTTTTCTCTCCAAACGATATTTGGTCTTCAATAAGTCACTTCGCATATGATTGTGTGTTCTTTTGCTTTGATACACGGCGTTTTAAAGTTGTTTCTGTGAGGCGGAATCAAACAAACGTCAAGGTATCGTCCGACAATCATGCATGGATGACACCTTTGGGAAGCGATTTTCATGAAATAAAAAATTTTATCAGATGCTTAATCCAATAAGGTTTCGAATAAGCATAATAACTCGTTTCAGAAATCACCCCTTCATGGTTCTAAAAATCAAAAACCATGAAAAAGCATGGAAAAATGTACATAATGCCATGTTTCTCAGCTCCCTTGTGTCCGAAATGGATGAAAATCGGACTGTGTGCATAACTTTTGATGCTCTATCGAATGAGGGGTCACATGAGGGGGTATCTTGAGAGATAAAAGTTTTGCATGAATCATGCATGATCATCATGCAAAGTTGTAAAATGCACGTACGACCCATAGGGACCATCCATTTCGAATTTGAGCTCATTCCGACTATTTTGAAGCATTGTGCCACCCCCTGTAAGTACTAATCCCGCTCTTACAGAGAACTCGTTTTCAATCGTTCAATATCCAACTGCAAACTGCTTTCGTTTCTACAACACTTTGAGAGCCGAGTGTACGTTACATTCAAAACATGAGCTCCGCCTACGAATGCACAGGTTGGTACAGCGTGGTGATTAATCAGAGACGTCAAGAGATAGGCATAATATTTTTCATATTGAAAAAACATGACACAAAGTGGCTACCGTAACCTTTACAAGACGCCAATTCGAACTCCATACTAAGACTTAATTCTTATAAAAGCATACAGTTGCTCTGATAGTGATGGTAGTGATGGCTGTCGAAATTATCCATCTTTCTCACGATATTTTCGCCAAAATATGCAAATTTCTACCTAAATCGACCATCTTGCAGCTGAGACAGGTTTTCTTTCACCTTTTTTTGTTTTTTTTTGCTTTGAAGATGAGTTTCAGCGCTTCATTTCAGGTGTGCATGCTGTTAGATGAAAGCGTTTGAAGGTTCGGAAAACAGTGGTCCTCGACATAAGCTTTTCTAATGTGGGATTTTTTCGAATGTAAACAGTTCATCATATATTAGTCTGCTAAACAGTTGATCTCGGGAGTTAAAGCTTGTTTGATATTTGCACGCTCTACAAATTAATGAAAACGTGCACAGACAAGTTAATGGGAATCCGTCGCCCGTGTCTTTGAGGCTGTTTTGTAATTTTCCATCGATTTTGCAGATAAACGATTACTTTCGTTTCGAAATCGAGAAGGCTAAGGATGTTTTCGTCTGGAAACTCTGCATAATTTACATTCTAAAACAACGTCATCCGTTTGCATCAAAACTTCCAAAGATTGAGGAAAACGTAGGTTTTTTTTTCATTTTGCATTGTTCGATAGAATTCTATTATAGCAAATCCGTGTCGACCTGAGGGCCGAAGATACATGCAAGTTTTTCGCTCATTTGAGACATCTAACGACTCGAACCCAATTCTGGAACTTGACGTTTTGGGGCTATGTGCATCCAGAAACAATCAAAATTGTTACAAACTTCTTCAAAAGAAGACCACTTCTTGCTCTGCACTTTCGTATGGGTCATTCGGAAACAACAGGCGAATATATTGAGCCTACCGAGAGTGTGATGTGAGTCAATTTACACAAACATCTTTTAAAAAACTGACTTTATTACCATTTAGGCTCAACTGTCTTGCTCTCATAGAAAGCACGCGTCCCTCTCTATTCAACACAGAACACTTGATATTGAACAGAGGTTATCATGATATTATTACTCTTAGAGGACCCTCAACGATATTGAGTCGGTATTGAGACTCATATATTTATAGGCACGATCCCTTACATAATGCGAATAGCCAAAATCACAAAAATGATGTCCTTGAAGCTGAAAAAATCGAAATATTCATCTGAAATGCATTTATCGATCGTACTAACTATTCTACGCGAGAAATGCGTGAATTTGCGTATTGAATGTGACGGAGTCCGAAGTGGAAAAATTAATTTACGTGAGCAGTTTTTCGCTAAAGTACTCGAACAAATACTAAATTTCAGTTCTTACATCATATGGAGAAAAGAGTGTATTTGCACGTACCACAAATGTTTCGTACACCTAACAGATCAATGTTCAAGTTGGATCGTTTGAAGTGGACATATTGAGAAGATTACGCACTCGCTCAGAAAGAATTTCAACCTCTAATGCTTTTCCGCCTCTGTTCCCACCAGCTCTTTCACGCGAAGCATAATATTTATGACTCATTTTTTGCCGCAATAACTGTGTTGTTTTCAAGAGGCTTACGAAACCAGAGGATTAAACTACTCCATTTTGTTTCACACAGCATGAATAAAAGATCGTAGCAAGTCGACAACTATTTCTCGACTATTTCTCAATCGTTTATAGTCGATAACTTTCTTTATTTCAGGATCGCAATAATGAACAGACAAAAACACGCGTTGAACAAAATACAGCCACTGAAGCAGCTGTATCGGACTCTGAAAGGGGTGTTGGAT
Source organism: Pristionchus japonicus (assembly GCA_900490845.1). Classification (NCBI taxonomy): domain Eukaryota; kingdom Metazoa; phylum Nematoda; class Chromadorea; order Rhabditida; family Neodiplogasteridae; genus Pristionchus; species Pristionchus japonicus. Next base: position 66,971 of record LS491522.1, read on the forward strand.
CACTTTTTCTTCTACTGATTTCAACGAAATGATCTGCACAGATTCAGAGTGTTTTTCTCCCATTCCCCACCTAGCCTTTCATTGCACTTCTCTGGTTCCCCGGAAGAATGGTTGTGTTTCAAGCATTCCTAATGAGATATTTCCGAATGGAAGGGGATGGATGGCGGTTAAACACTCTTTCAGGAACCAAAGAAATACCCTTTTGGAGCGGTTAAGCGTTAATAACAGACCGAGGAAGTTCCCAGACTCCTCACCTCTCTGTCTTCTCGACGCTGCTCTTGTTGTTGGAGCTGCAGGGGATGAGGCAGCCGCCTGTTCTGCTGCTTGTCGGACTGCAGCTCTCGTAGTTCTGCCGACAGCAGGAGCTGCAGCCGCAGCTGCTGCTGCAGCCTTCTCTGCGACTCTGGCAGCTTCTTCTAGAGCTGCAGCCGCGGCTTGAACAGCTGCAGCTGCTAGCTCTTCCTCGGCTCTAGCTGCAGCTGCAGCTGCAGCCGCTTCTGCAGCACTAGCCGCTGCTGCAGCGGCCGCTTCCTCTGCTGCCTTAACCTCAGCTTCAGCCTTAGCCCTCTCCCGTGGCTCCAAAGGCAACGATTTTGGGCAGCGCCTGCAGATTCGTATCCGCCTTCACATCTTCTGCTTTGAATTGCACTTCGCATGTGGGACAGCAGTTCACACTCTGAAATTGCGCTGTGATAGAATACAGTAGGTCATTGAACCCCATTTTCGATGTAGAGTCACTGATAACACCCGTAGAGCACGATATAAACATCTAATTAAATGAAATAAATCGAAACTCACATCCAACGGTCGTGCCTCGCACCATTCCAGCAGGCAAGTACGATGGTATCGATGAGGGCAAGCGATCGACACGTGAGGCTGGAAATCGATAACTTTTTCCATTTTTGAAATTTAACTAAACAAGAAACATCTGAAACACACTTGGAATACGGTTTCTGCTTCAATTTTTGACAAAATGAAGGAATATTAAAAGTTGTCAACTAGCAGAGTATTTCATACAGATAAAGTATCCCAGGGAACTCCTATTCTCTAAAATATATTTAACCTTGAACAGAACTCCAGCAATATCTCTAAAATACGCAGTGAACAATGCAGATATATGCATGAGCATTACCAGAATGCTTTGATAGGTGAATCTCACACTACCTATGCTGTAGAAGCTGTGCTTAGGTAAGTGCGCAGGGGAGGCAGTTTGTTCCCTTATACTTGAATCCCCACCTGTCATTCTTCGGTTTTTAGTCATCTAATACTACAATGATAGATCAAAGATCAAAGAGCATATTCATAGAACAGAAAAAAAGGCTAATTGTAAAGGAGAGATGCACTCGTAATTCCCTCTCCCCATCCCTATCTCTCCTCTCCTCCCTCTCGATAGATCATTGATCTCTCGGCCTCTCTCCTCTCTCCCTTCCTATCGATCGCTGGTTTGAACGTTTGAACTCGTGACCTCTCTCCCCTCTCCCTCCCCAGCGCTCACTCACGTCTCTTCCCTTCTCTCTGCCCGGCCCTCCCTCATGTTTTGCACGTATTTATCTCCCTTCAATTATCATTTATCACTTTTATCACCTCTTCTTTTGTTCTATTTTGCTAAAAAAACAGATACCCAGTTTCTAGCCATCACCCGCGCATACTTGTATCGTTTTCGCGTTGTTTGTTGCTACCCATCCTCCCTTCCCCATCTTTCTCTTCCCCCACTCACGGAGGGCGTCGTACTGACGAGGTCCACCCTCCGTGAGGCGGTTGGGCATCTACGACCCAAGGACCGAAACGTCCAACCGCGTTATCTTTAGGAATCTCCCCTTATTGTCTCTTTCTAGCAGCTTAAACGTTCCTATATTATTTGCAACCTCGTTCCGCTTTAATTTCTCAACAGCTCCTGGTGGCACATTGCACAGTTCTTGCTTTCCTTCTCGATTCTCTCTTGGTCTCCAGGGTTGTGCTGCTCTCCAATAGACTGAGTGGCTTCTACGGATGCTTGGTCGCTCGATACAGTTTCCACACTTTGTTCACGCTGATTCTGTGCCTGATCTTGAGTCGCTTCTGTGGGTACAGTGGCGCTCAAGTTAAACCGCAAAGAATGGACTGGTTGTGGAGTAAGTAGCCCAGCCGTAATTGAGGGTGGTGGCTGATCAGGCGGCTCTTGAGCTGTGCGGCCCTGTTCGTTGCCCATCCTGAAAATAGCGAACTTAATTAGTTGTAAAGGTTCAAATACCAAAGCAAATCGGGATTGCAATAGCAAACGAAGTTAGTTTTCAAATGCTCGCGCGCCTCTCAAGAACGCACATGCAACAGGGTGTTCCGCGCGAGACCCGTCTTGGCACAGCGCCAAGACTGTACGCACCAGCCGTTTTTCTCCCAGCCTCCCTCTCATTCCCAGTCTTTGGCCGGGGCAGAGAACGGCGTAGAGAGAGATGGACAGGGAAAACTGTTCTTAGTTATCGCACTGACGGAAGGATATCTCAAGCCTTCCATAGTCCCTGATGGTAGTCTGACTTGCTGTAAATGAGAATGAATGCTGTTTCCCTGAAGAAAGAGTCACACATCTATCACCATCCCAACTCACTGGGGTGTCGGGGCACGAAGAGAGGTCACTGTCTCATAGCTTTCAAGGGAACGGCAACTTCTCACAATGAAATTGGGACATGAGCTATATACCATTCGAAAGAGCACCAAGAGAGCTTTCAGAATCAGTTTTCAAAACCTGCTAATGTCACCTGGGCTTCCATTCAGGCTTTCAACGTTATGATTGTACGATTGAGATTTTCCTGCTTGAGAGTTAATGAATCATTGTAGAGACCAAGAATCTGCGCGTAGATGCGAAGCAAGAACTCTCCAGCTCGAAATATCCGTGGTCTGTTTTCGGATAGAGCGGATGTGTTCCACTCCTCTTTGAAATACCATTCCCTAACGCCGGGTTGGTTGTCAAGGATGAATGGTGGATAGACCATCTTCAGGTGAGCTGCACAAGAGCCGAATCCTGAAAAGCGAAGTTAATTTCAACTTTTATCGCGAATATTTCTTCTCGATCTGTGCCCAAAGGAAGTCTCGTCTGGGTAGGAAGGTTTCTACTTACTTTTCTTGCTGCTGATTTTTGTTCTGGTTGAACCGCAGGTGATTTCGAATTCGCAGACTTTGAGAGAAACTCAGCAGTAGTGAAATGAATTCGACGGAAGTTAGTAGCGCCTTCAGAGCAGCTATAGTTTTATCTCACCATATATACGGTATGGTGAAGTTTAACGTCGATGACATTAAGCTTCTTCTGTTCTTTTGCTGTTTCAATGTTAGAATAAAGGTTATTCTGTGAAAGACTGTTCGAACTTTTTCTAGGACCAATCTTTTTCGTCATCAATATGCTTGTTGCAACTCTGATTATATTCGATGCCGATCCAAGAGGCAAATCCTATCGAAAGTATCTCCTATCGCTTCAGGTCAGTCCAGAGGCAAACTGGTTGCTTTTGTCGACATTCATCTTTTTGGACATGCATTTGAAGCCATGCCCCCAGCAAGTTGTCTGAATTTCGGAAGACAAGTTGCGCACGGGAGCAACAATTCTTAAAACTCTGCATTTTGCGAATAACTTTTCAGCTTTCTTCCACCGTTGCAGATGCATTCTTAAGTGCATATGTGCCCTTTATTCAAGCGAATTGTGGCGTAGTCTACTCTGAATCAGCACTATCTCATGTACTTGACCTGGCCGATGCAGGGGTTCGATCGTAGAGATAATGTTCTCGGAAATAATCGTACACAGATGGTCTACTTAACCGCGTTTTTCGGTGTCCTGTGTTCCTACTTTACGTGCATTTATTTCCGCAGAAATGTGAGTCTTCCGGAGAATAGTAGTGCGAGATGCAATAATGCAAGCTACTTCGGAGAAAAGTTGTTTAGGTTATTTTGCCCAGCGATTCGTTCCTTTGCTTTCATGGCTGGAAATATTCTGCAGTTTTAATTGCGCTTTTGCTCTGCACCATTGTCAATCTGTGCTTTGCGTACTATTTCTTGTCATCACTTCGAAATATAACGGTACAGCTAATTAACATTTACACTGTTCTTCTTCTGAAGTTCACCCACGAAATTCCTTTGCTGATTAATTGGGTGATTGCCAAGCCTACGTATTTCATATTACTAGACGCATCTATTCTTGCTTATTATCCAGCAGCAATTGGTAAATAATTTCGAGACTAATTAATGATAAAGGGTGTTGTATTTTTAGCAGTGGTTGTATCGGGTTTTTGCTATATTTTGTCAATTTTATTAATGGTTATTCAAACATTTCACGAAGTCAAAAAAGGCATGACCATTTCTAGCCCAGTAACCAAACGGTAACAAATTTATAAAAAATCTTCATCACGATGATTCCATAGATATCAGCAACGCGCGTTGTACTCAATATCAATGCAGGTTATTGAAATTATATTTTGTTTCGATTTGAATGTTTTCTTCAGGGATTGGTACCAAGTTTGTGTGTTGTTATGCCAGCGTTATTTATTATTGGAATTTACATAGTTTCCCTGATCCTTCAAGAGAAGATGTCATCGTGCAATAGCACAGGTAAGACAAAATTTGCATTCTATGTGTTAACATGCTATTCGTTGGAGTAAGCGCGTTAATTGATGAAACTACACAGCACAAACGAATGCTTCTCCTGATTTTTAAATGCTGTGGATCTTGGTTTAGTCACTATTCAGCGAATTTTTTTTTAAAAATAAATACTATGAACAAGTACTGCGAGTATCTAAAAATCCATTATCATTCAGTCTCCGAGTGTTCATTTCTCAGCGTGAGTGCCCTGAGTTTGCACGGCATTTCGCAATCGATTACGTTACTCGCTTGTTCGCCCACCCATCGGAAATCGATCAGCACGATAGGTGAGGCTGCAGTATGCTAAACCTGCCATTTCTGGAACGGAACCGTTGATGCTATAGTTGCACCCGGAAACGGTCACGTAGTGTTCTTTAACGAATTGTTGTACATAAAATACATTATTACGAGATACTTTTAGCATCGTCGTTTGGCAGAGCTCTATGGAGTGCGTTTGGCAGAGCTCTATGGAGTGAGGCAAACCCTCGAGTGCGACCAAGCATTTCCATTCATCGGCCAAACTCGGCATTTACCGCTCAAGCATGATAGCCTCAGATTAATATTTCGAGAAAAAGAATCACATAAAACTTCTGCTTTGTTAACTTGTATATATTTTTAACAGAGTCAGATGAAAAAAATATGCTTCTCGTCTCCGATGTTTCCGTTCTGTAGGCTTTTCTACTCGACAACAGGTGCTTTCAACTCGAAAAGTGAAACTCAGCAGTACCTAGATGAATTCGACAGAAGTTAGCAGCACCTTTCGATCCTTTTATCGTTTTTATTCTACGATACGAAGTGTGACTCTTCGGTAATTTACAAAATATTGTTGATTTGTTACATCATCACTACGCAAAAGCAACTCAGTTCCATGGAACCACCAAACCACTCACATGAACCCTAAAAACGGTAAGGTAGTGTTAGTGTTTCGCATTTTTGGGGTCAAAAGGTACATGAGATTCAAAAAGTGTCTACTCACTGATTGGCGCTACTGTATTATAGAAGTTAAATAAATTTAATTTCCGAATGAACCTATGAAACATTCTAGTTTTGGTTCTTTCAATGCTCAAATCCAGTCTCGTTTGGGTGGGTAGGTTTCTAACTAAAGTCTCTCTGTTGCTGAATTTTGTTCCGCCTGAACCGCAGGTGATTTCCAATTCGCAGACTTCGCGAGAAACTCGGCAGTTTGAAAATGAATTCAACAGAAGTAAGTAGTGCCTTCAGAGCTTCGATCATTTTAGCGCATCAAATATACGGTACGACAATTCGTTCAATAATTTCATTATTCATTGATATGGCAGTTATCTTGCAGGAAGCATCTTTTTCGTTTTTAATGGTCTTGTTGCAACGCTGATCGTATTCGATGCCGATCCTCGAGGGAAATTCTATCGGAAATATCTCCTATCGCTTCAAGTGAGATCATGGGCAGGAGAAATTGAATCTCAACGTCACATATTCTTGCTTTTGATAAAACCGCCGTTCTTGTTTCCTCCCCTTTTTTGTAAAATCTTCATTAAAGGTCGAAATAAACGGGGCGAGTATTAAAAGCCGACCGGGCAAGAGAGTGAGGAATGATAGTTACCCGGGACAATGGTGAATGAAAATGCAATTCGATTTTACGTTATCCTGGGTATTTCACTAATTGTCTCGAGTATTGCTGCATTTGCAACTCTGAAGTAGATGGGAGAAACATAAGCGGCTCTGTAACATAAGAATCAGGAGAGAATGTATGAGCCTGTGAACTAGAAATTTCAAACCTGATTCAAATCAACCATATTAGTATGGATACATGCCCTAGTGACAAGGATTCGATCTATCCGGTCCTCCAGTCCGACGTCCGTCTTTTAGGTAATTTCCGGTTCTGGACCCGGCTACAGTGTATCTCACGATCCAGTTGAGCTAGAAACTCGTTCTACGGCTCAAACTACGCAGAAAAATATGACAAATAAGAATCTTTTTAAAAATCGAACTTTCGATTTTTTTCGAAAAAGTTATGATTAAAAAACTGAAAACCAAAACATTTAAAAATTCAACCACTACCTAGAATCCCCGTTGCAGTGGATTTTATTTCGTAATCTGAAAGACTGAACACATGGGCATAATTTAAAAATATTCCAACTTGAAATATAGTACCCCCTAAGGGTGAAAATGGCCTCTGAACATGCCGAATCACGATTTTTCCAACAAATTGGTTTCGCATTCAACTACCATTAGTCGTAAATTCTCAAATATCGCTCAAATAGTAATTTAACACATCTTTACGAACTTTTATCACCATACGAGTCGATTTCGCCACAGCCCCCCTTTTGGGCCAAAACCATGAACCCGGGGTCATGGTCCGAAAATGACTTCGAAAGTCATGATCGAGGAACTTCAAATACTATGTGCCATTCCATGCTACAGTAGTCCAGTAATTTATTGCTACACGAATTACCGTAATACGGTTATCACAAACTGGTTTAAAAAAATATATGTATAAAAGCCAGTTTGCGATTTCAAGAGGGGTGGATTACGGTAATTCGGGTAGCGATAAATTACTGGACTACTGTAGCATGTAATGGCACATAGTATTTGAAGTCCCTCGATCATGACTTTAGAAGTAAATTTTGAACCATGACCCCGGGTTCATGGTTTTGGCCTAAAAATGACTACGGCGAAATCGCCTCTTATGGTGATAAAAGTTCGTAAGGGTGTGATAAATTACTATTTGAGCGATATTTGAGAATTTACGATTAGTGGTAGCAGAATGCGAATCCAATTTGTTGGAAAAATCGCGATTCGGCATGTTCAGAGGCCATTTTCACCCTTAGGGGGTACTAGGGTTGGCAGTATGAATCTTTCTAGACCGCTCGATACGCGCGAAGAGAGAGCGGAATGAATCCGAGAATGAGAGGGGGAGAAATGGGGAGATTCCAGGGAATCTTTCCCTTTTCAACTAAGATTCACAGGAATCTTTGTTTTGTTCCATTTTTATGAAGTTTTAAAAGCCCACGAATCAATTATTCTGCTAAATTATGAAAAGGGATGACAGTCGGACTTGTTTCCGCTCAGAATCTTATGTTTAGCGGTTTTTCGATGTCTACTTTTCCACTCTATAAAGTCCGGTAGAAAAACAATGGAAAGTCTAATTAAAGTAATTGAAGTTAGGTACGATACGTGGGTTGGTTCCAATTCGACTAACATTCGACTTTTTTCTTCGTTTTGGACCTCCTTCGTGACAAACAGTGGCTCAAGTGCGCTAAGAAATGAATTTCAGTCTACCAAATCATCAAATTCAAGTTCGCAAGGGTCGAAAACCTATAGGACGTTAAAATAACAGCCAAAAGCGTTGTTTTTCGGTATTTTTCGAACGAAGATTCCCTGGAATTCCCTGGAATCTTCGTTTTGAAGATTCATTTGAATCGATTCATTTGAATCCCACGACCGCGCGATTCGACAAGGAATGATTCGAGATCCAATGAAAGATTCATTCTGCCAACCCTAGGGGGTACTATATTTCAAGTTGAAATATTTTTAAATTATGCCCATGTGTTCATTCTTTCAGATTGCGAAATAAAATCCACTGCAACGGGGATTCTAGGTAGTGGTTAAATTTTTAAAAGGTTTTGGTTTTCAGTTTTTTGATCATAACTTTTTCGAAAAAAATCGAAAATTCGATTTTTAAAAAGATTCTTATTTGTCATATTTTTCTGCGTAGTTTGAGCCGTAGAACGAGTTTCTAGCTCAACTGGATCGTGAGATACACTGTAGCCGGGTCCAGAACCGGAAATTACCTAAAAGACGGTCGTAGGACTGGAAGACCGGATAGATCGAATCCTTGTCACTAGGGCATGTATCCATACTAATATGAGGCCGTTCGCGAGAGAGTCGAGCAAATCAGCATGGGTCTGGCACAGCCCAGAAAGGTCGGTTTTCTGAAAATGTGTGTTTTGGGGTTCCTAAGGGTGCTGATGACGATGGGCAAGCTCATTTTTCATTTTTCTCCTTTTTCGGTTCCAGACGCCGTCACATCGATATCGAGTTTTGAGTTATTCCGCGGCTCTCGATGTCGCTAAAAATAAGCCAGTATGGCTCCCAGGGTGGAAATTGATGCTGATCACGCCTGTACACTTCATTTTTTGATTGAAAATTCCGCCACCTTGAAAATGGAAACTTTTTGCTCAGGCGTTTGCGCGTTGAATGATCTACATAGATCGAACCGGCTTGACGAGAGGATTTCAAAAAGGTATTTGCGAGAAAAATAGAGCGCGCGAACTCTAAAATTGAAACAAAAGAGTATTCGAGAATGGACGAGAATGGAGCGTCTCCAATTTGTTTACTCCTTGATCCCTTCCTATCTCCCTCCTGTTCCCTTCTCTCTCTTGATCGACCTCGAGTCTCGCCTCTCTGCCTGTCTGCGCTCTCTCGATTCCCCGTGCTCTCTCGCCTCGTCTCTCTCCCTTGGGAATGGAATGAGGATAATCAGAGTGAGATCGCACCCGTACTGCCAATCTCAATTCACTATTTCTTTTCAATCTCAAAGTTCGCGCGCTCTATTTTTCTCGCAAATACCTTTTTGAAATCCTCTCGTCAAGCCGGTTCGATCTATGTAGGTCATTCAACGCGCAAACGCCTGAGCAAAAAGTTTCCATTTTCAAGTTGGCGAAATTTTCAATCAAAAAATGAAGTGTACAGGCGTGATCAGCATCAATTTCCACCCTGGGAGCCATACTGGCTTAATTTTAGCGACATCGAGAGCCGCGGAATCCTTCAAAACCCGTTTTCGACGCCACGTCATCTGGAGCCGGAAAAGGCCAAAAATGAAAAATGAGCTTGCCCATCGTCATAAGCACCGTTAGGAACCCCAAAACACACATTTTCAGAAATCCGACCTTTCTGGGCTGTGCCAGCCCTGCTCGACTCTATCGCAAATGGCCTCATATGGTTGATTTGAATCAGGTTTGAAATTTCTAGTTCACAAAGGGGCTCTTTTTCATACATTTTTTCCTGATACCTATGGTAATTACTCTGTAGTAACTAAGTCTCGAAAGTATGCTTCAGCTGCTTTCAACGCTTGCGGACGCATTCTTGAGTGCATACGCTCTATTTCTTCTAGTAAACTGTGGATTGTTCTACTCTGAGTCAGCGCTAGCTAACGTACTCAGCATTATTGATATAGCGGTATGGCCTTGAAAATTAACAGTACATTTTATATTGTTAAGACTGATTATGGAGTTGCACTTATCGGAGTTGCGTATTCATATCTTTGCTGCATATATTTCCGCAGAAATGTAAGCGGTTTGAAGTGGTGCAGAACTGTGATCGAATGGAGAAGAAGATGCGGAACGCCTCATGCGAGATGGAAAGCCCTCTTCATGTAAACCATTAAACCCACTTTCTTGAGAAAAGCAAGAAACCAGAAGTGGCCTGCCATGCACTTCAGAGCTTATCCTTGACAAATGTGCTAAATTTTAAAAAAAATCTGGTATTTAGGGGCCCTTAGATTTAGGGTTTCCATCGGATGGTGAGAATCCTTGCGACTGAAGACCATTACAAACCTAGGTGATTGTATACCTGGCAACGCCTTCCTTTGTTACGACGGCTGGAAATTCTGTGCAGTTTTGCTTGCAACTCTGATATACGTTCTGGCGAATATTGGCGTTGGGTACTATATCTTAACAATACTTCGAGACTTCACGGTATATCCAAACTATTATATTGATGTTTTTTTCTTAAGTCTTTCCAGGAAATCCCGATGCATATTAAATGGGTCATAACTAAGCCTGCGTACATGGTTGTCTCCATTGCTGCGTTCAATGGCTTCTCTCACTATCTAGCACTGATAGGTAGGAATATTATGAGGGCATCTAAATCACAAAGATGCTGATCAATTATTCAGAAGCGGCCGCTGCGTTTTGCTTATTTCTCGCGAGTGTTTTGAGCATGGTTATGCAATCACTCTCCGAAATCAAGAAAGGCATGGGTAAGACAAGTCCCGCAACCAGTCGGTAATTCAATGAAATAATACGTCAATCTCATTGAGTTATTCAGATACCAACAACGTGCTTTGTACTCGATTTCGATGCAGGTGTATCATTATTGGAAATTATTTTTAATTCTTGAACATCTTTCAGGGAATAGTGCCAAGTGTGTTCATTGCTGTGCCAGTACTCTTCTTGCTGAGAATATACGTCGTTTCTTTGTTCCATGCTGACGATATTTCATTCTGCACAAGCATGGGTGCGTTTGTGTTTTTGCTTTTCAGGCGTATTTCTCTAGAGATGCTAAGATTGCTGTATCTGATTGTGTGCATTGGCGAAAAGCCTGAAAGTTTATAGCGAATGCGCAACCGAAAAATCATGAGGAACGCGAATAAGGTCCAAAAAATCAGAAAAATGTGGGATTTTCAAATGTATCTGTTCTGAGCTCAAATAACATTCATTTCAAGACAGCAGAGGTTATGGTTCGCGGTCAGTGCCATAGCGTTCTGACCCCATTCATTCTTCCAGACAAGGGAGAATGAGGGGATTATCTTTTTGAATTTTTCCCGCCAATGTCTTGACACGAAATCGAACTGCCCCTTGCCTGTAGGGGTAGATCGCTGTGGTGCCATAAAATTTGTCGTCTTGCATTTACATACGTCAAATGGGGTCTAGCTCAGCTACTTTGTCGATGTCCCTAAAACATTTGCCGGCGTGGACTATAAAGTGAAATCGATTTTTTGCATGGTTTTATTGAGTTTTTTTCGGGTTGCCGACATGCGTTTTGTCAGAATGCCGACATCCCCTCTTGCTCAGGCGAGACCTATTTGACGTATGTGCAATTATCATGGATCTTTCACTGCAGCTTCCGAGTTCGCACTTCTCGCTGTCAGTGTGATGAGTTTGCATGCTGTTTTACACTTGTGGATAGAGTTCGGAAAGCAAGAGTTACTCTCCCCATTTCTCGCACCGGTCGGGGTGACGAGAGAATGTGCGACATGAGGAGAGTCTCCTCTTGTTTTCTACTTGTGGAGTTCGCTGGAAGAACGATTGTTTTAAATTCGCTCTACACTTCGTATCGCTTCGTATTTTGCTCTGCAGGTGAACTCCTAAAATACCCAGGGCACTTCCTAGTCCGAGCAATGATAAGTCTGACGAATTAAGAAAACGATTTTTTTAAATTTCGTAGCAACGACATTTCGCCGGGCCATATGCAGAGAGAGCAGCATTCGAACACGACCAAGCATGTCTATCGAACGGCGAAACTCCGTATTTACGGCTCAAACATGATTGGAGTCCCATTAGAATTTTGTACGTTGTTGTCTCCGATGCTAACAAATTCATTTTTTTGGTAAATTCTCTTTATGGAATGATACACATTCGGCTAAAAATTTTCGAAGATAGCTGAAATATTGTTTGAATAATTCGTATCTCTGTCGAATGGAATCGTATCTCTGTCGTATCTCTGTCGAAGCAATGGAGAACACGACAACAAAGTAGAAACGGGCTAGTACGATGGGGGAAATCGGATCAAGGAGCAAATCACGTCTCGAGGTGCCAATCCAAGGTTATTGGCCAAACAAATAACTACAATGCATAACGTTTGCCGTGTAATCGTTAACTATTGTGATTTCCCACCTGCGAATACTCCCGGGAGGCCTATCAAAGGCAAATACAAGCTGTAATGGTCGTTGTTGACACTGTCAATATATCTCGCAGGATGGACACAATAAAACTAACCTATGGTAAAATGTGTGAACTCATCCTCCCATTGGTACTGATGAATCTTGTAGGAAATGATCACCTTGCTTTCGCAATCCTTCCATTTCATCAAATGTCCGAGATCTTTCGCTCTCTCTCCTGTCAGCACACTACAACCTAAACCACCTTACGCGGCCGATGCCACACTCTCTTTACGCTGTCTCGTGAGAGTAGACAGGGAAGAGGGTGAGAGACAATGGGAGAAGGAGAGAGCGGACTGGCGACGAGAGGACGGGTGATGGAGATACAAATAGCTGAGAGCGCGCAATGGCTGAAAACACTCCTCAGTCTTCCTATTCGCAAACTTTCCTTTTCGATGCGTTTCTGTCGCGCTTCATATTGAACACAGCGATGCTTTTATCTGTATTTTCGCTCGTTTTTTTCCCTCTGATTACTTATCTCATCCCGCCAGAAACAGCATGATCTGGATCATTCTCATCTCTCTCGTTCTACTCGGTTTGTTGTACGAGATGCACTGGAAGAGGAGGCATCTGCCACCAGGTGAACAATCGGCGAGTGCTTTCCCCTACCTTCATCATAGTAGCCCCTCCTTGCTGATAGAGCAGAGGTACGTGGCACTCCTGCACTTTCCCGGACAACTCCACATTTCACCATAACCTCCTCCGTCACCGACTACCGGCGGGAAACCATATCATTTAGGGAGTCTCATTCCATTTTCAATCTATTGTTCGGGAAAGTGCAGGAGCGCCAGGGGCGTATGCAATGCCAAAGTCATTCGTTTACAGGTCCAACCCCTCTCCCTCTGATCGGCAACTTCATCCCCATCCTATTCAACTTTCCCGGCTACGAGGTGTTCCACAAGTGGAAGAGGGAGTATGGTGAGAGACGCAATTTTCTAGGCTCTGAGAACGTCTATTAGGCTCTATTTGTTTCGTATGTTTATTAAAAAGTCTAGATGTAAAGATAGAGAAATAAAAGTATGGTTAGAGAAGGTCTATTAGGCTGTATTTGAGTAAGAAGGAAGAAGAATGGCAATGCGAGCTTTTTCATCTAGCATTCACTGCCTGATATGGTAAATTGAATCATTGATTGAATGCGAGTTTTCAGGACCGATCTACACGTACTGGATGGGCCCCATTCCCATCGTCACGGTGAACGAGATGAACCTGGTTCAGGTCGGCCGTTTTCATCCGATATCCATCTTTAAAGCTCGTTCTCTGTATGATCAGGATTGCGGTGACACAGTGTTTCAAAATGGTCGGATTGCATAAGACTAAGGGCTGTTCGTTCATTCATTCATACCAAGTAAATATTGAATCTTTTGCAGCAAATGTTCGTGCAAGACGGCGACAACTACGCGGACCGCGCAAGCTTCGGCAATCTGACGGAGACGTTCCGAGGTACACAAATAATCACTAGAGTTCAAATACGGGTACTACTAAAACCATTTCACACTCTGGTTCACCTCTCTAATCGAATATAGTGTGTAAAATAAAGGTATCTTCTTAGCGAAATTTATCGATCGGTTAGAGGCTAACACCTCGCATTCAAGGCGGCTACTACGGCATCGTGGAGACGAGTGGGCGCACGTGGCGGGAGCAGCGTCGATTCGCGCTGCACACTCTGCGAGATCTGGGCCTGGGCAAGGAGGCAATGCAAGAGCAGGTCGGCTACTCATTGTCTGGTACTTGTGGAGTTCACAGGAGGAGTATATCGACTATCCATCCCGACCGCCAGTACGAATTGTAGAATGAGTGAAACACATTGATTCTTCAGGGGAACTTTACAAGTTTCGGCTGTTAATTGTCTCCTCCCCTTCTAGGGACCACCACGTGATATGCAAATGATGAATTCATGCCCCATGAACTATCTCAATTTGTTGATCTGTTATATAGAAACATTTTTTGTTCGCGGAAGACCAACCGAAATCCAATGGTTCTCGAGATATTTGCATTTTACAAAAAATCAGTTCTTGATAACGAGAGACTACAAACTACAAAAGCCCTATAAAATGTGTTCTAGACGAGGGCCGCGACTTTTGAAAGTTCTCAGTGATAGACTATGGTAATGA
>LS491522.1:104577-172968 GCA_900490845.1 Pristionchus japonicus
TCGCTGAGTTGCAAGTGAGTTTGTGGCTTCAAAATCCATGTTCTCCTTCATTTGCTTGTTTCCAGCTCCCGGGGGGACACACCAATCCCCTATATGAAAACTTCGCCTAGGGTAGTTTTTCACGGAGATTTCAAAAATGACATTATCTCACCAAAACGTGCGGTAATTTTTTTCACGGCGTTGAAAAAACGACGAAAATCGTCGATTTCGACCTTTTAACGAAGTCCAAAAAATTCGAAAATGCTTTTTTTGAAAAATTTGGCCAAAATTACCCCTAGGCGACGTATCACACCAATATTTGGTCAACGTTAAAAAAATCGAGTTACTAAGGGTCGAAGTCTGGTACTTAGCCGAATGTGCACTAGGGACATCCATACTGGGTCAAATATCAGCATTCGGTATGAGAACATCACACGCGAGATATTGGGATTGGTTGTCAAAAAGCCATCCGTGGAGTAGGTACGTTCTCTCCTGGATAGCCTCTTAAGGGCCTTAGTCTGGCGCTTACCGGAATGTGCACTAGGACCATCCATACTGGGCCAAATATCAGCATTCGGTATGAGAACATCACACGCGAGATATTGGGATTGGTTGTCAAAAAGCCATCCGTGGACTCCTCTCAGAAGCTACGTTTTCTCATGGATGGTCTCTTAAATTGTTCGAACATCTGTCATTGAGTCATTTTCGTTCAGTGATGTTCCCTTCCTTGACGATAAATGATGGTTTAACCCCGATTATCGCATCATTGATCCCCCTCAAAAGGAGTGGTGGGCGAAAAAGGCGCAGGTGACCAAATAAATGCATCCACCCATCCGTTTCACCTCCTTTCACCCTCCCTCACTAGATCTCGGTTTTCCCTTTCACGGAATCATAGCTATACCCTCAGCATTTCTCACACTCTTTCAGGCTACATGGGAGAAGAGAGAGAGAGAGACGGAATAGTCAGAGAAATCCCCCAATTTCTGCTCTAGCTTGCAAAGAATTGACGAGGGGCGGAGTCCCCCTAAAGTTTTCTTCCGTAACTCAGGAAGTTTGCGCATCGCTCCCAGCTGATTTCCTTGAAATAGGCATTGACGTGTCCATCGGTGTTTGCATTTTGTCACTCCTCGACTTGCATTCGTTTCTATGGCTCTTTGTCGATCTCTAGTTCCCTTTTACGTAGCAATGGTATGAATCTCACATGTTCGAGCACATTACGCATTCAATTGGTGGGCGGAATAGCGAGGAAGCGTCTGACCAATCCTCCCTCTCCTTGCGCTCTTGCATTGACAGCGGTGAGAGAGGTGGAGTTTCACTGAATGTTGTTCTTCCGTATCACAGGAAGTTTGCGAATTCCTTCTAGCGATCCTTTCCACTTCCTTCCACTGGGGGTGATCG
This sequence comes from Pristionchus japonicus, assembly GCA_900490845.1. NCBI lineage: Eukaryota > Metazoa > Nematoda > Chromadorea > Rhabditida > Neodiplogasteridae > Pristionchus > Pristionchus japonicus. The sequence goes on from LS491522.1 coordinate 105,955, forward strand.
TTACACATTGTTGCTGGAATTGTATCACCTATCCTTCTATTCAACGCAGAACATTTTTCGCTTCCCCTCTACGTAGCCATCGCCTGAAAAGAGATGACAAGATTTGTAGTTTTGATGAATGATTCCTCCTATGTCCTATTCAAATTCCTCCATTTACTGAAATGTATTCTTTTCATATTATCAAAAGGCTGCGTTTCATTATGGCAGACCCCTGGCAGAAATCTTGCCCGATTCGTTTGTAGCCCATTCACGATTGCATTCCGCCTCTATTGGAATGGACGTTCCGCATTGTTACCTGCTGCGTTTGATCACTTTTTCGCTGTATTCACGGCCTTTAGTCATGCGTTTTCCCATCCAATTAGTTTGAGGGCGGGTGACTCATTCGGATTCTATTCTCATTATAATACACGTTAGGGAGAGAGTTGGACGTATCTTTATCATAGAACTCTCATCTTATATATGGACACAATGTCATCATCAGAATGGGTGAATCAACTCTCTCCTCCAATTGAGATGGAATAGACACAACATATCCTACGCCAGACATTCTCCTTCTTCCCCGTCACTACACTCATCACCATACGTTCAGTTCCTTCAACTCGAATCGTGATTTCTCTGCGCATCTTGACAATTTACCCGCCTCAAAAGTCAATTAGGAATTATGTGCTGAATATCTGTATCGTCGCAGTTTCATGATTGAGAATGCTCGAAAATTTCAGAAATGCATTTCCTAAACGAACTGTGGAGTGAGATGACGGATGAGGAGAAGTGCACATACTTGTACAAAGCAACCAACAAGACGACAGGTAATCATCAATCGTCTATTTCTGTTCGTTTGTGTTCATATCGAACGAGTCTTCGGTGTGATCAATAAACTGATTGCACACTTCATTTTTCTGGATGTTCCCTACAACCTCCTCTTTGTTCCGTTTGATTAATCTACGCAAAATATAATTGATTTCACTTATTCAGGCTACTCGATATTCGTTTACGCCCAATTGTTGTACGTCATTCCAACCATGATCTTCATCAAGTTCCTCGTCCCTTCATTACTGTGTGGAAGGTGAACCTCGCCCTGAATCCAGATAGCATTCAACACTTTCAGGAACAGCAAAACAGTCTACTCCAGCATCTTCTACAAGTTTATCGCGCTGGGAGCGTGGACGGTAAGCTTTTCATCATTTTCCTCATCGCCCAGCTCATTAACTCGAAAGTTACATGTAGACCCTGCCCAACATGAAGCCTCCCACTCTCATCGAATCATGTTACGCATGTTGAGCGCATCCACCTGACCTGGCAAAAGCATTGATAGTACCACGATAAGTTGTTCTGAGAGATGTTTACCGTCGGAATAGTCGGCTGAACAAACAAACCCGGTGATATGATGCTCTAGACCGTCGGTTCCGTGACGGAATGGGCGCTTGTAGAGAGAGAAAACCTACTGTCTGATGAAATATTTTTTGCCTACGCATAAATAGGAGAAATATTGCTGTTATGGACACGATATTGAAATGAAATTGCATATTTTCAGGCAGTATTGATCCACATCCCTCGTACCGTCTTCGAAATCATCGGAAAGCGCCCACAGTGGTTCTGCCCGACCTTCAAAGCCCTCGCGCAGCCTACCTGGTGGTTGGACATCTACGTCTACTTTGTGCAGGTCCGCTCTTTTCATTTTTTTAAAAATTCTGCGCAGTAGTTTCCTTACAATGTTTGTGCTATCGTGAATCGTGACAATGCTGAGTTGACCACTTAAGGAAATCCCCGGGGGCTATTCTTCTCTTCCCATCTAAGTAGCGATTTGTTTGCGATCAAAGTCATCTTTGTTTGTTTGTTTGTCTGAGATCGGCTCCCTTACGAATGAACTAATGAGCTGACTCAGGGATAGTTTCATCAAACTGTAGTACTGTTGAAGTGAGTCACACTGTTTCTTCGAACTCGAGTTGCACAATGCAGTGTAAAAGCGCATTTGAGCACAATTCCGGTAATCCTCAACAATAAATCGGGAATGGATTTGGGAAATGTTCTCGTACATCCGTCGCTAAAACACGATAGCCAAAATTGGGAAATGAAAAGTACTGCAATATTTTCATGAAAACTTATTCACTGTTTCCAGGTATGGGACACACTCCGTATCCTCTCTGGAACGATGATTGTGCTCTACAGATTCCACTCTCTTCTGGATGTTTTCTCGGCAAAGCGGGTGAGCTCAAAAAGTTTAATTCTATATTTTCATGTGAACGATTAACGATTTTTGATTTATCGAAGTTCGTACGCTGAAATATCCGTGTAATCTTCAACAATAAATTGGAAAATGTACTCATCTTTGGAATCAATTCCCGCATCTTCAGGTCTGGGAGTCGCGCAAAGTCCTCATCATCCTCGGCACCTGTGCTCTCCCCGCAATCCTCTATCTTCCGATCTGGATCACGCCCAGCTACGCAACGATTGACGATGAGGAGATGGTCTTCAGGAATGAGGGATTGAGCTGGGTCAGTTTTCTTGCTTCGAACTCTGTGAAAAATCACCTCAACTGGTGCGCTGTTCTCTGATTCGCTTCGGCATCATTCGCGATTTCACAGCTTCAGAACTTGGGAAACAGTTCCTTTTCAGTACAACGACGACTCCATTAACTGTAAAGATTGCGTGACATTCTTCTCCTTTCGGACAATCCTTCGAAGTGTAATGCAGTACTATTTTCAGTACAACAACGACGCCGTGCACTGCATGATCTGTGTTGCGTGTGCGGGCGTTGTGTTCTTCACGCAGGCCTTCCTGCTGTACAAGAGACCGGTCAGTTCAGCATTCCAAAATTTCATAGTAGTCTGAAATATACAATAGTCAGCTTTAGGCTTGTAAGCATTTAGGTTCATGATCTTGCTGACAGACCGAATAGTAAAATGGTTCTGGTGATGTCAATCACGTCGTCCTGAGATATCCATAAGGCTATGGGGATTTATGCGTGATCGTCATTTCAGTCCACCAAACTCGTCGGGACCTCGATCGATCGTTCGCTTCACATCGTTGGTCTCGTTGAAGTTGTGATCATTGCCGTCTACACCGTGTTTGAGGTACGGATTGAATTACTTTTTGATGGTCGGGACTATAGATGTCAGAATGAAGAACGATTCTCCCCATTTTTCATTCTCTCTAACCGATCTGGCAGGCGAGAGAGTGTGAGAAATGAGGAGAGCCATTCTTCATTCTGACGTGTTGATGGTCGGAAACCACTTTAGATGCTGACTGAACAGATGAGGTTTTTTTTCTTGAAAGTACATTGAGTATTAGCGAATGCGTCTGGTAATCGGGAGTCTAATCTCCTTGGCCGGATAAGCGTAATAGCGATCGATTTTTCGGCTTTCCTGACTTTTCCGGACAAAAGAGTGAAAATGAGATGAGTTTCAATGATTCCCTAAATGAAATTGTTTCTCGCATGGTTTGTAGTAGTGGATGGAGGAGGTTATGTAAATATTTGGAGTCCGGGAAAGTGCAGGAGTGCAGATTTTTCAGTGCGTTCTTTTCGCTCGCGACTGGTTCGACACGGCCCTTCCCTCGTGGATTCTCTACTCTTCTCTACTGGTATCGGATGCACTTGGATTCGTCCCGTGCTGGGCGCTATACATTGTGTCGAGACACGTTAGGTACGTTTTACAACTATGAAAAAACTTAGAGCTTCCTAGAAAACGATTTATGACTTTAAAATTTTCAGAGAAGATGCCACGCCGTGCCGTAGCTGCTGTCAACGATGCTGCAAAAAGAAGAACAGAGTCACGCCAAGTCAACAGCAAATATACATCAAGGAAGAGGAAGGAACTGTATAGAAAAGTCCTGCTTTTCACCCACATTATTCTTCCTCTCTTACGATCGAAGTATTTATTCATTCCACTTTCGGTATCCACTTATGATCTCTACGATGAAGATTCGAATAAATATGTGTCATTATTGGTTAAAACTAATTTATGCACATTCAAAGTGTTTCATGAGACGATTTGTCCTGGTATGGACTGTTTCTTCAACACAGTAAAATCATCAAAGCATAAGGTACGACGAATTGCCGTTCGGTACTCAACGCTGAAGCGAAATGTTATTTACTGAGCAAGAGTATTAACGAAGTTACCTGGTTGTATAGTGGATATCAGTTTTCGCCGTGATGCCGAAGTGGATTGAATAGTCACAAAGGAATCGCAAAGCATAACGTGATTCATCTAAACAATGAATTGAGAATTTTCATTACATACAGGAAAGGATACCAGACAGGTTCAAAGCGTGAATTAGCCTGAAGTTGACGGAAGTGAGTAACCAGGTTCCTACTTCGAAGATCATAACTAGGAGTAGTGAACGGAACAAACGGCGTGACTGATTTGATACTAAAATAATCATCACCCGAGCTCAAATTTTTCCTAACTCACCTTTTCTGGTTCTAAAGTACCGCCAACTTATGGCATAAGGAACGATGGTCAGTATGTTAACGAGAATCATTGCTGAGTTCCACAGCTTTATCGCTTCTCCATTGAACACTGCTGGAATATTGCAAACGACAAGGCTGAAATTGCTTGGACTTATTTCACATTTGCAATTCTTCTTTTGTCTGCAAAAAAGCCAAATTCTTCACTTACCCGCTTCTATAATAGACAATCATGAGAAACGGCGGATAAGCAGAGAAAGCTGCAATGAATAATAGTTGACACTAAAAAATGGAATTCCTTGGATCGAAATTTCTCTATGAATGACCATGATGTATTTCCGTTTATCCATGCGACTGTAGAACTGCAGAAATTTGATCGAGATCAACCTATCTAATCCAATAAAAAGAACGCAAAGGCATCCGGCGTATACTCCGATTTCGGAAAGAAACTGAAAAAAATGAATATTGAAGACACCTAAGTGGTATCAAGCAGACCATAAGAACGGAACAAGTGAACGAGTCCATCAAACCGTCACCGAACACACCGTAGATCTCAAATACAGATCCGAGCTGAACGAAATTATCAAAATCTATTTAACAATCGCTCTCTCACCGAGTGAATAGCATCGAAGAACGAACAACAAGCGATCATGATATTACAACTTGACCGCAGACTTCTGGAATAATGTGTTTATTCGCGATTGACATTGTTGGTTGTACCTGGACTTTATGGATGCAAGAAGAAGGATCGTGCTAGCGAGAAGTGCGAACTGTTCCGACTGTTTCAGTTAGAATACCAACGTTGTTGACGAGATGCTTGGTCTCAGCGGACATTACCATTTTTACTGAAAACAATGGTGTGAAAGAAACGAGTGGAGTTTGTAACGTGGAATTCTATAAGTTGAACGTTCCACAACATTGAGTGTAATAGAATTTGGGTATTTTCGTCACAAAAAAAGAACATTTGAGGGCATACCGAGAAATGCTGCGCAGTTAAAAAAGAAGTATTCTATTTCATCTTTGGTTGTCAATTGAAACGAGTAATTTGTTTGCTTCGTGCAGAAAGAGGAAATATAATGGTGTGTTTTTCGAAACGGCTTTCACCACTTATCAAGTCACGTCATCTTATTCGTATTGCTTCAAATTAAATTATTGAACCTCCGCGACACTGTTCCTTCATTGATCACTTTACGAAAGATGCTTTCATTCCCATTTGTGCTTACAGTTTTCACAAAAGCAACACAATCACAATGTGGCGAATTTTTTCATCTGTGAGTTGAACTTGCAGCACTTAAAGACACTTTAGTAATGCTCATAGCTGAGTTATCCAACAAGAGTGCATGACGGATAGCTCGTCGATACTCGGCGCTGAAACAATGACTTTGACCCGATGATTTGACGTTGCATACCTCGTAGTGTAGTAGATCACAGTCTTGATAGCGATTCCGAAATGTATTGAATATCCGCTGATGAAGCGCAACACGTAGCGGGTTTCGTCTGAAGTGGTAGTCTTCAATGGAAATAGTTTTAGAGAGCATACCAGAGATGTCCAGAGTTAGGATCACTCTGAGGTTGGAAGCCGCCACTAACCACGCTCCCACTTCGAATATCATAACGAGAACGAGTGAGCGGAATAGGCGCCGCGTGTATGATGAAACTGTACATTCGTAAGTAGTCATAGGCTATCCAAAGCGTACCTGCTTTGCTTCTAATCACACGCCAAGTCAGGGCATACGGCACGATGGTCAGTACGTTGACAGTAATCATAGCACCATTCCACAGAAATATTGATTCCCCATTGAATACGGCTGGAATATTGCATGCGACGGAACTAAAAACAAAGAGATTTCGAGATCAAAGTGAAACCCTACTGATGTTTGTAGTATGCAATCATCAGGTAAGGTGGAAACGATGAAAATACACAGATGAGAAGAAATTGTATCTGAAAGGCATTATTTGTTGACTTCAAAATGACACCGATTACCAAAAGATACTTGCGTTTATCCAGTCTTTTATAATATGTCAAGAACGTGATTGATATCAGTCTGTCAACGCCAATCAACAGAACGCACAGGCAGCCAGCGTAAACGCCGATCTCGGGAATGAACTGAAAGGCAATGTTGATGATTGAATGATCCGAATCAGACCATCAACGAGCAACAAGTGAATGAATCCATCAACCCATCGCCGAACAAGCCGTGCACTTCGAAGAATGAGCCGACCTGAAACATCAAATTCTTTAAATTTTTGGAAACTGTGCTTACCGAGTGAGCCGCATCGAACAATGCGCAACAACCGATCATTATGTTACAGCTTGAACGTAGTGATCTGTGAAGCAGTCGATTGTAAAGTCTGACTTGAGTCCGACGATTGCAAAGTCCGACATACTTTGATCGAATGGAAGCCACAAGAAGCAGTAGACTGGCGATCAATCCGAGAAAGGCGAGAACCGTTTCGATTGCTTGGCCGATGTGATTGGCGAGTAGCTGAGTTTCGGCAGACATCGCCATCGTGTTCCTGAATCCTTGAATGAAACATTCGAAAATAAGTGTAATGCTAGTCAGGGAGGCGTTCGCGGCATTACACCATTGACAGATTTCATGAGAGCCTGTTTCTGTAGATATAAAGCACCCTTTTTTTACAAAGATCCTTCTCACAAACAAACGAATATAGGCACGGTTGAGTATTGTATTTGAGTATTGTATGAATTTATAACCACAAGATGGGAAAATGAAACCAAGCAAGAAAAACTCACGTTGTTGATATTGAAATTTATATCTTGCCGTTAAACAACACAAGAAAATAATGGGAGGTTGCGTATTTGTTTTCATCAATTACCGTGACATGTGAGTGGATTTTGGTTGAAAGTTGATGGTAAAAACGAAGAGTCTTGCAAGTTTGCGATTGTGTCGCCACAGTAAGGCCAAAATGCAGAGCAGTGGATGGTCGAATTATAAAGGGGCAAGTGCCGTCTAAAAATATATTGCCACAGATTTTTATTGTGTCTGATAATTTTTTTCTGTTTTTTTACGATGACTTCTTCTTTCATCAGCACGAGTTGATCCTTGAGAGAGATTTCATGTGATGAAACAAAAAAATGAAATTGTTGAGGCACGCCGTGAAACGCTTTCGATTACCACATCAGTTCAGATAGTCTTCCCTCCACTTCAGCTCTGCGTTGATCACACTTCCAATACTCTCGAGGCCAACTATAGCTTGGGTGAACAACAACAATACTTTACTCTAGGGAAAATTATCCCACTTCCTGTTTCTACATTATACGTATTGCAGAATTGCGCTGTACGTCCTCAGCACGCCATTGAGGAGAAAAATAAAAATTTCGGCGAGAATCAGCAGAAATATTGCAACAGCTATTCATGATGTGCGTTGAACTACACAACCACACAAACAACTAGATGTTTTCCTATCATGATGTTGCTGAGAATATCCGCAGTAATCCCACGATTGTTATTACTATCCTCATTTCTAGTTAGTGTATCACTCAGTTTCGCTGTAGACATTGGAAAAAGTCATATTTGATTCCCCCCATCACTCAATGAAATTTCTTCCGCATCCTGTGCCTGTTGCGGATATTATTCTCATCGGTTTTCACTGCATCGTTGACATCAATGCACTCGCAATCAAAGCTATTCTACTACTGGCCATCATGAAAAACTCACCCAAGAGTTTACGGTACTGTTTTCATTAATGCTCACTGTACTAGTTCACTGTTTTTTTCTTCCTTTTCAGATCGTACACTGTGTTGCTAGCCACCGGTGCCATCAATGACTGCATATGCGCTGGCACGGCTATACTTAGTATGGGCAAGTAAGTATTCTGGGACATTAGAGAAAAACAAGTGTGTGATTTAGGGTAATCGAGGCGAAGCAAGTCCTCGCGTACGCTTATCTTGGCCCGTGCACTTACGTATCCGGTAGGGTCTTTATCACATTATTAAAATGATACGCTTGTAATTCATTACCGGAAAAGACTATTTCGTGCGGCAAACGCTTAAAACTCCTTCCATTCATAGCTTTAGCAATTTAGACTTTTTGAAGAGGTTACCTTCCTCTCTAAAAAGTAGCTTCCTTCAGGCTACTTCTATCACATGCTGTTCACGATTGTGCTAGCCACTTACATGCAGTCAATCTATCTCATCACTACTTCATTCGCCTATAGATATTTCGGCTCTGTTGTAGTAGACGGGTCCCAAGAAAAAAGAAAGGTCCCAAAAATTTAAGAAAGGTCCCAAAATTTTAAGAAAGGTCCCGAAAATTTAAGAAAGGTCCCAAAAATTTAAGAAAGGTCCCGAAAAATTCCTAAAATTTAAGAAAGGTCCCAAATATTTAAGAACGGTCCCAAAAATTTAAGAAAGAAATCGAAAATCTTCCGAAATCGAAAATCGAAGACCTTCGAAAATAGAAAGGTCCTTAAAAATAGAAAGGTCCCGAATTTGATAGACAGGTCCCGGAGAAAAATAGAAAGGTCCTTTTGACACGCAAAAATAGAAAGGTCCCATAAATAGAAAGGTCCCGAAAATGAAGTGCGGAAATAGAAAGGTCCTAAAAATTAGCTTCGAAAATAGAAAGGTCCCATATGAAAGAAAGGTCCTTTTCAAAATTGAAAGCTTCTTAAGAGGCCGGCTCAGAGAAACTTTCTTTCCCGGCCTTCTTACTCATAGGCCCTTAGGCCCTTTGACCTTGTTTACCAATATGATGATGAAACCTGCCAAGTTTCGAAAAGCGGCGCGCCAGATGCATTCACATGGGAAGTTTGGAAAATTCATAAGTTCTAAACGGAACAAGCTTGAACACAAATTCCTTCTGCGTTGTGTTAGGCTTGCCCAATGTGTGCTGGAACTTTATTGCGACCGATTTTGCGACTGTTCTGATTGGCCTATCCCAACCAACTCGATCTCATTTCTCGCGTTCTCGGCCTGACAGCGTTGATTCCTCAGATGTTTTCCCACACCGGGTGATACCCTACACCCTTTTCGACTCGGCGCTCCTATGGTGACAGCCCGTTTCAGCAGCACAAGAAATGAAAAGGTGGTTTGTATGTTCGGGAGTCGGTCACAGGTCGACTTCACCTAATCTTTTAAGCTTGTTCTTTATGATATTTCCGGAACAACCCACTCAACTGGTGTCACTAGGACATCATGCGAGTATTCATCACCATAGGAGTGGATTTGTTCCTCATGACTTTTTTCGACCCATCACCCGGGGCCCATGACCCATTACTTGAGCCGAGCACGACTGAGAAGCCCCTTCATGAAGAGAAAATAACTTCTAAAAAGCCGAAAATAAATTAGCCCTGATAAACCTCAAAAGATCACCTCCAAGCCTCCAATCAAAGGCAATCCGAAACCCCCAACTTTATAAAGAAACCTCGTAGAAAATCACACACTAACAATGAGACTCCTCCAACATGCAGATGATTCGATTTTTGAAAAGAACCTTTCTTTCATTTGGGACTTTTATTTCATATGGGACCTTTTTATTTTCGAATCCAGTTTTCGGGACCTTTCTATTTTCGATGCCTGTTTTTGAGACCTCTCAATTTTGAAAGCGTGTTTTCGGGACCTTTTTTTTTAGGGACCTCTCTATTTTCCAGGGACCTTTCTATTTTTGGGTATCAAAAGGACCTTTCTATTTTTGAGCCCGTTTTTCGAGACGTTTTTGGGACCTCTCTATCATTTTGTCATTTGGGACCTTTCTATTTTACGGTTGCGTTCTGCTCAGAAAATTCGGGACCTTTCTTAAATTTTTGGGACCTTTCTTAAATATTTGGGACCTTTCTTAAATTTTAGGAATTTTTCGGGACCTTTCTTAAATTTTTGGGACCTTTCTTAAATTTTCGGGACCTTTCTTAAAATTTTGGGACCTTTCTTAAATTTTTGGGACCTTTCTTTTTTCTTGGGACCCGTCTACTACAACAGAGCCGATATTTCGTACTGTCGAGGTGAGTTTCACGACGCGTGAAGACGTATTCAACCGAGTGCATTGACGAATGATCATTGCAGACCCAATCCAAGCGTTTGTACTGTTCTGTTGCTCACCTTCTGCATAACCATTCCAAATTTGATCATGGTGGTACGTATCTCCATGTGATTTGTGATCAAAAGTAGGTCTTTCTCTATTTAGGCAGCAAATTCGGTCAATCTCGACGACCAAGCTGTCGTTAGAAAGGAACTTGTCGCTGTGCGACCATCCCTGGAGTTGGATGACTACCTAGTTGAAGGTAATCCAATTATGTTTATGTTTTCATCAAAGAATCACAATTCAACTGTGCAGGTCACACCTCAATCCTCAATCCGCTCGTGTTCGTAATGATCGTTGGTATCACGCTGCCCGCCGGTCTTGCTATGGCGGGGGTGTTCATCATTAGGAGTATGGTCAGCAGTTTTTGTTTATCTCTCCGACCATGATCCAGTGAGAACTTCGCACAGCTTTAAGTCTCAAAGTTCTGAGTAATCCATTCAACAATCACATCGGACAGGTTCTCAGCAAACTCAACGCCGTTTCCGCTAAGATGAGCGACCGCACGATGGAAATGCATAGGGCGTTGACTCGGGTGAGATACAAATCGCGGTTGAAGTTGGTTTAAGTGCACCCATGAAGATATAGTGGCCCCACTATAAAATAGTGGTCCCAGAGATATAATGGTCCCATCTTCGGACCATTGAAATGTAATGGTCCTCCTAAATTCAATAGTGGCCCCGGAAATTCAAATATAATGGTCCCTAAAATGAATGATAAAAATGATGGTCCCAAAACAGAAAATGCAGTTTTACCATATTTGTGTGGGCTTTTGATATTCAAGTCCTCTTATTTCGCAAAATATCAGATTGTGCTACTTTTAGAAGATTACGAGCACTTTGCGTACTTCATTTGTCGTCAGATGGCTGGTCAAAAACAAAGCCTAAGCTGAAATTGTTGTAGAAATCGACCCAAATCGCACGTCTTGCAGAGCCCCGAGGAATCAAGAATCCCAACTTTCAGCTTTCCCCTCGTTATTTTTTTTCGTTTGAGCACACTCACGAAAAGAGGGAATGAGGGGCATGTATGAGGGAACATAGCCGTTCTGTTTAAGAGAATCCGCTGCGGGAACGAAATATCCAGATGATTTGACCATGAAACTTTTTCTATTACAGATCCTAACCCTGCAAGCGATCCTCCCTGCCTTCATGGGTGTACCCCTGAGCACAGCGTGGATGTGCACCTTCGACATCGTGTGCCACCCGATCCAGGTCCTGTTCATCATGGGGGTGATTAAAGATCAAAGATCAAGTTGAAAAATCATAATCAATTTCAGACGCTAGATCTCTTCCCAATCGCAACGCCGCTTGTCACCCTCTTTTGTCTTCCGCAGTACAGAACGTTTGTGTTGCCTTCTTTTTCGCTATAACGAAGATTATTCAGTTTCGTGAAACGGTTGTTCCACATCGAGAGCAAGCCACTGCGAGTCGTATCTGGTGTCTCTCAATTCACCTCCGGAGTCAGCAAACCCTCCAAATCGGTTGTTACTCTTCCTGAGACATCGATGTGAAATAACAGACTATTCGAAAATGTTATGCGTGACATAAAATGATCCTTTGTCTCTGCGACGTCTTCTCAGAATAAAACAACATCTGTTGAAGTGCATGAAATTCTGCGAGACACTTTTTAGCGTGCATGAACTAGTATGCATGAATATACTACGAAACGGTCATGCGACAAGCACGCGGAAAGACTGTAACAGGTAAGATGACGACGAATTTGAGATTAGAATGTGAGTGATAACGAAGATCGTGGGGTTCATCGAGCGGCTCTAATCGCCGATGACGATTACAGCTCGGGATGAGTGATAAGAGCTGCAGATACGGAACATTTTGTGGGCGCATTCATTTCATTTCTCGTGCTTTCAGGATGCGATTGCTGCTGATCGCGCTCACTGTCAAGGTTGGCAATCACGCTCTCGATTCTCCAAAGTCAAAGTTTCTAGGTCGCTTCCTCGCAATTCAGCGATGACACAGCGAGGACACTTATGCTGCCTCTTGCAGCTGCTGCTTACTCAGACAAGCCACAAGAGTGTCTAACGAGCAGATGGCAGACCGCAAAAGTAATCCTCTCAAAAATACCTTTTTGAAGAGTTGAATGCATTTCTTTACAGCTAAGCAAGCAATTCTCGGTCCAGTGCGATTACTTCACGCAAGATCTGTGTTCTGGGTTCACATTCTTTGATGAGTCAAGAGGGATCATTGGCATGTCGTTCAGGTTGGATTCTTGAACTTTTGAAAAATCGAGCAGTTAAATTTCAGGGGTACAACAGACCCCACACAACTGATCGCCGAAATCACGGACACTGTGTTCGATGCGAAAGTCCCGTTCCAGGATGGAGGAATGACTTCGAAGTACTTCAATGATGCTTTCATGGATGTTAGTTACACATTCCTTGCCCGCAGAAATCAAAGAAGTAATCGAGATTACAGGTCTGGAATGGCGGCCTCGGAGACGATTTCACCGCTCTTGCAACAAAATATTCCGGATATTCCGTCTGGGTTAGTTGGTAACCATTTTACGAGCATCATCAGCGCTATTCTGAAGTTTATTTGGTTCTATTCAGATCTCTGGCCACTCGCTCGGTGCCGCCCTCGCTTCCATGGCCGCTGCTCATATCTCTTCGAATGCGATCACTTCGAAAGACAAGTGAGCGAATGTGCATTCGTATTCACAAAGATGATATCCTTTCAGAATCGTTCTCTACACCTTCGGTCAGCCAAGAACCGGCGATCAGCAATACGCCGATATCCACGACAGCCTGGTCAGATTATGCGGCTAATCTGCTATACTACGATAGACAACACGCGCTTTAGCACTGATAAGCAACAAATAACCTGAGAAGATGCATGGCGTGACACATGAGGTCACAAGGGAACGATAACTTCTTGCCATGAAATTGGGCTATGAGCTATATACCATTCGAAAGAGCATCAAAAGTGCTTCCAGATTCCATTTTCAAAACCTGCTAATACGACCTGTGGTGGCAGCTAGGCCCTTTTTCATTTAGCGTGTGATTTTCCACTGCTCTGTGGTCGAGTACTTGTTGTCTCTCTTGTCCCCTCTCACCCAAGAAGCCTGCTAGTGTAGTGGTAACGCAGTCGTCGCATGAACATTTTGCATCTGGTTCGAATCCCCCCGGGACATTTTTCTTTTGCTATATTTTTCAACGAGTCAGAAAACGTTGTTTATGTTGTGCCTGGATACCTAGTGATAGTTCTAGATTCTCTGATATTCTACCAAATCGTATTTGAAAAATTTCACAAATGTCACGGAATTAACGGACTTCTGATCCATACTGGCACCGAATCATCGAGAAAGGAACAGAAATGACTAAAAATGCACAAAATAAGGGAGCAAAAGAAAAATGTCCCGGGGAGGATTCGAACCAGAGGCAAAATATTCATGCGACGACTGCATTACCACTACACTAGCAGGCCTCTTGGGTGAGAGGGGGCAAGAGAGACAACAAGTACTCGACCACAGAGCAGTGGAAAATCACACGCTAAATGAAAAAGGGCCTAGCTCCCACCACAGGTCGCATTAGCAGGTTTTGAAAACGGAATCTGGAAGCACTTTTGATCCACTTTCGAATGGTATATAGCTCATAGCCCAATTTCATGGCAAGAAGTTATCGTTCCCTTGTCAGATTTGCAAATTAGGGCATTTCAGGTTACTGCCTTCCGCGTCACTCACAGCAAGGACATCGTCGCACACATTCCGCCGCAATTCATGAAATACGAGCATCACACGTCCGAGGTGATCTACGGGTTTTCTGTTTTCCGTTAGCTGATGAGACAATTAAAGCCAACATAAAGCACGCACCTAGGTGTGATATGTTCGGAGTGCTTCGCTCAAAGCCGAGCAGGCTCGCGTTACATGATCATGGCAAAACTATCTTAGGTGTGGTACGACAACGACATGGCCGTTGGCGCTCCATTCGTAGTGTGTGGACAGCAGGAGGATACGGCGTGCTCGGACAAGAAGTAGGATCCAGAAGGGGATACGCGATGATTTTCGGCATTGGAAGATATTGGGAGTCTTCGCGAGAGAGGGGAAGAAGTGATGAAGAATATCTGAGACATTTGCATGCATGAAAAGACCGTAAAACATAATCTTCAGTGTCTTCAACACTTCTCCCGACGACCATACACACTACTACGGACATGAAGTGAACCCGTGGGGAGTCGAGGGATGCCCATAACTATTTAATCATAAATTGCGATAATGTTTCATCATGCTCTTTCCTCATCATTTTACTCTTTACTTTCCACACCTCACTTATTGCCATGTATTTCGAAACAACTCTAAATTGGGTCCAATCTTCGTTGCATTGGGAGACTGCAAGTTGCAGTCGTTATTTTTGCATTAGTTGAGAGTCCACAACAAGGCAAGATGCGATTGACAAGATGCTTGATGAATCTGTAAAGTAGTGTTGGCAATACGAAGTAAACGAGCGTCTCTATATTACGGGCCCGTTTAGGAGCCCTCTCTATTTCGCACACTCTCTCGCTTTTCTCTGACCTCCTCTTTCATACAAAATGAGGAATACGAGCCAGTTATTCTAAACGGGTCCGTTTAGAATCCCTCGAGAATACGGGCCCGTATTCTCGTTCTCGTTTAGCCAACCCTACTGCAAAGGTTTCTCAAATAATGCGACAAATTGCAAACTGATGTTCGATAAGATCGAACAAAGTAGAGCGTGAGGGCTGGATTCGCCAGAGCCGGTATAATAGCGACCTAAAAGAGATTATTCCTGAAGAAGTTGCATGCTTCGAAGTTTCACATCATAAAATGCATGTTCGAGGTCCGATGAGTGGACGTTGAATGCCAATTGTACGCATGATATCGCTCCAATAATCAAATCGAGGCCTAGCATCAGGGCGGCGTGGGCTGTCAGCACCTTAAATTTGATTCAGCTTCATCACTTTCTGGCCTTATTCGTTCCGTTATTCGATTTCTCAGGAAAGGTTCTCCCTAGACACTAGACATCTTGTGACTATGAACATCTGCTACGTAGACATCTGTCAAGAGATTCTTAGAGTCGAATACACCACCATTATCAGAATGTGATTTGGGGACACACATTTGAGAAATAAGTTAAAGAATGTCAGGATATCACATACTTTCATGAACGATTTGTGAATCCCACTAGTTTTCACACTCATCACTGGCATTCTTTCGTGCAGTATTTTGATGAGCTGAATAAATGGTGTTCTTTGAGAGCATAATCTGAACGAACCTTCTGTCGTGCATAGATGACGTACATTGTGATGGAGGTGGGGCAAACCACCAGATAGGCAAACAATAGGGCTGGTGCGGCATTTGTGTAGTCAACGAATCCTGTACATTTTTGCGTTAGATAAGCAATTGAGAAACAAATTGAGAAATGCCATTCTTCGACGCTCGGGCTGAGTAATATTGAATCTCACCGTGCATGATATATTTGAACGTTTCTTGCTCGCCATAAATGCGAACTAGTGCCGGTTCCAGTTCCCAACGAGGACTTGCTATCAAGAGAAAGCAAATTATATAAATGAGATGAGGTAAAAAGAGCAAAATGATGAGCGACTGCAGCTTCAAGATGCCTATTGGCCAAATTTTGCAGAATGCGAGTTCTGAGAGTGCAACTTCCAGAGCGAAGAAAACATGGAACTTTTGTACTTTTTGGCCCGGGTCTCCCTCTCTATGACCGCTCTCCTTGAGAAGTGAGGTGGGGAATGAGAAGGGTAGGGATAGAATACTCTATTGCGAATGGCTGGGCCAAAAAGTACAGAAGTACCGAAAACATTGTACATCGGGCGTACCTGTATCAGAACGACAAGCCCAGCACAGACTTGGAGTGAATCATGTTGACGTGCATGAACGCTGTTGAGATCTCACACAAATTTTCCGATATATAGGTGCAAGGTCCGGTGGAAATGGAGAGTACAGTGGTGGAGTCAATGAAGAGACGACCGTCAACGAGCAAATGATAGAATACAGACAGGAACTCGACGATTGAAGTGTTTAGCAGTAGTACGGAATACTCCTTGAAAGTGAAACATGGGTAAGAAAACGATCGCAATGAACCCTCATTGCTTTCTGAGTCCTGATCGAAATTATTGCGAAAGTCATGATATTTATGATCAGGCCAGTCCCAATAATGAAGAGACGAAGAAATTCGTGTATCATCTGAACGTGATTGACGTATGATACTGTGTCTTGGGGTAGTTATATCTATGATCAGTCACTACTAACGAGAGTGATAACTTTGAGTCACACTAGAAAAACAACAGTAAACCACTGTTTGGATGTAAAAGAATCATAACGTTATACAGGTGAAATATTATCACCAACTTAACACACTAACAAAACTATTGGTTAGTTTTTTTATTATTCCTTCCCTTGTTGACTATTCCGCTTGAAGAAGATGATGAACAGTAGTATTTCTCAACTAATCTCATCTAATGTCTGCGCTTGTAGACGAATGGGATAGGGTAAGAACTTGATGACCTGGATCAAGATCTGAACCACCATTCTTCTCAAGACTTTTCAACGACAATTGCACTTCATTGCTCAAGACATTTTTCACATGTTTTATTCGAACAAGCTAAATTGGTTCCAATCTCCTTTGCATTGGTAGACTACACGTTGCCATTGCGATTGGAGAGGAAGTTATACTTCCACAGCATGGCGAGAAGCGATGGAGAGACCTCTTGAGGAACCTGTAAAAGACTTATGTGAAGAACTCGTTGGTTCGATCCTCACGTTCGATACGATCGCACAAAGTAGAGCGTAAGAACGGGATTGGCGAGCGCAGGAATAATGACAACCTGAATCAAATGCAGGTGAAGTATTGATTTGTGCATTATTGCTGCGCTCACATCATAGAACGCGTGTTCAATATCGGCCGAGTGGTAGTGGAATAGAATTTGAACGGCTGCTAGTGTTCCCAGTACGGAGTCTATGAGAAGCGTAAGCACTGCATGTGCGGTGAGAACCTCAATTTAAAAGCTGATTGAATGTCGATTGTTGTTTCCAACAAATGCTTTTTCTGTTTCTCAAAACCACAAACTCGTGACAATATTCATACACTTGCTGACTAACCGTGTGCCACAATATAATGAGAAACTAGGACGCGATGTTTCTAAGAACCACGCGAACAAAGATTCTATGAATCAAGAATCCATAAAAAGTTAGATGTGTTCTGAAAGAATTTACTTTCGTAATCGAAGCGTGAATTCCACTGGATTTCACGCTCATCAGTCGCATCTTTTCGTGTATAATTCGAATAAGCTGAAGACATTACACTACTCATTCCACAGATTCGTGTCTCCAACCTTTCGTCGTTCAAATATGATGTAGCTTGTGAGAACTGTAGGACAGAACGTGAGATAGCCAAAAAGAAGAGCTGGTGCAAAGTCGGTGAAGTCAATAAAGCCTGTAACTTTTTCGTAGATGCTTCGCAGCTGCTGTGAACTTGGGAAAGCTTCAATAACGATAATCACCATGCAATCCGTACTCGCTGCCACTATGGAGCCCGTATATTTGGACGAGTATCAACTCAAGATCGTCTTTGGGGCTTAACGTCCGCATGAAGAGCATGATATGAATAAAATGAGGAATGTACATAAGAAGAAGGAGGATTTGCAGCGCCAATTTACCCATTAATCCTTTATCTTGTAATATTCGTGTTCTGAAGAGTTGTACTTGTAAATTGGATTAATTGATACATTGAGTTTACCTGTACCAGAACGATAGTCCAAGAATAGACAATGAATGGATCATATTGACTTGCATGAAAGCACTCGTTATAGCGCAGAAACCTTCTGAGATGATTAGGCATGGACCAGTCGAAATTGAGATGACCGTTGTGAAGTCGATAAATAATCGGCCGTTGACAAGGAAATGATAAAAGACCGACAAGAGTTCGACAATGGAATTGTTCAGAAGAAGGACCGAGTATTCCTCAAAATGGTTGGATTCGACCTATTTGTTTGATCAACTCTTACTTTCATTGCCTTTTGAGTCTTAACGGTTACGACCACGAAGGTGAGAACATTTATTGTTAGACCGAAAATAATAATAAAGAGGTGCAACACGTCGTGAAGATTATGCATCTTTGCAAGGGGTGGATCTAGAATCATCATTTTATACGATGGACAACACACAAGTAGTTGCGAGAACACATATCTACATGAAACAAAAGAAAAAAATTGTTTGCTTCACCATTTCCCATTATCATTACAGTCGACAGGTGCAGAACTTTATTGCATCGAACAGAGGCATGAGTGGGGGAAGCGGATGTCTGATGAAGAGCAAATAGTAACGAAACATTGATTGTTTAGATTCCAGAGAAGGTATTTAACAAGTATCATCTATGAGTGTGCAAACGTGGCCGATCAATAACTTTCGGTGGATTCTTCTTCCGAATTGTAACATAATCCGGATCAAGCTCTGCACATGGCGCCTGATCATTGAAGGCTCCGTAGCCAAACATCATCTGATAAAACGTAAAGGTCCTCCATCCATATGCTCCATCGCTATTCTGACTGGTGAGAAGCATGGAGAATGATGAGATTCTGAGCCACATTCCAGAGAGCAAAACTGATCGTGGCTCTTATCTCCCTCAACGCCCAACGTGGCCTATAAAACGCTTACCAAGGATCGCTGTCAAGTTTCCCACGTTGCCGTCATTTCCTTATCTTTGACGCTCTCCTTTCAATACAATCATTACTCTGATCCTTCGTCATTCAGATACTTCATGTTCCTTCTTTTTCCATTCATTGCGAAAGGTGTTCGATTTCAGATGAAGTTATTGCTGCTGGCACTCGCGGCCTGCGCCGGCCTCTCCTATGCCTCCTTCAGTGACTCTACTGCGAGAACGATAATGTTGCCACTTTCGGCTGCTGCCTATTCCGATTCTCCGCAGACCTGCCTCAACAACCAGCTCAAGACATCGAAGGTGAGCGTTTTCTCCTGTTCCTGCTAAAAAATTACGGTTTTTCATACATGTGGTTCAAATATCATTTTGAATCAGAAGAAATCGATATTTTCCAGCTGAGCAAGCAAGTGACCCTCAACTGCGACTACTTCAAGAACGACAAGTGCTCGGGATACACGTTCTACGATACGAGCAGACAAGTCGTCGGGGTTTCGTTCAGGTAAATGAATCAATTTATTAGAAGAAAATCGTGGGGTCTTCCAGAGTGTGAACAGGGATGGATTATTTATCGTAGAAAAGTCAATAAATTAGAAGTGTCCCAAATTGTTGTCATTTCCTTCACTATCAAACGCAAGTTGACATCGGTGGTGTGCAAATAATGTGTCCGCTTTCAGAGGCACGAATGGCACTACGCAACTGGTTGCTGAGATCACCGACACGGTCTTCGAGGCGAAAGTGCCCTTCCAGGATGGAGGACAGACCAGCAAGTACTTCAATGATGCATTCATGCAGGTTAGCCACTTGAACTAGTACTCTTTCTGAAAGTAGCCTGTGAGAGAAACGAAATAAAGGCTTTGTCAGGCAGATGAGGGTTGACATTTCCGGCGAATAGTTTCGAAAAATGAAGGATCTGAATTGTGAAACTTAAAAAAATTGGACTCGTTCAGGTCTGGAACGGAGGCCTGGGCAGTGACTTCCAAGCACTCGTTAACAAGTATCCCAGCTACAATGTCTGGGTTAGTCCACAGTTTTCTAGCCATAGCACTCACGATTGAACGAGAAATATATTCTGATCTTCTTCAGATCACCGGCCACTCTCTTGGAGGCGCCCTCGCTTCTATGGCTGCAGCGCACATCTCTGCGAACAAGATCTCGACTAAGGCTAAGTGAGTACTTCAGAGAAATTCACTCATCGAAGTTGTTCTGTTCAGGATCACCCTCTACACCTTCGGCCAGCCGAGAACCGGAGATCAGAAGTATGCAGACACCCACGATAATCTGGTAAGTTCACTATTTTTCTTTTGGTAATTGTGTAGTTCACCGGAGGTATAGAATGAGTGAAACACAACCTCTCTTCCGGGGAACTCCACAAGTGTCTATCTTTTTGACCGGCCATTATGAGATGCTTCCGCTACATTAGACCTCAAATGTCACGTTTCCGAAGTCGAAAGTCCTCGGTCTTTCGTCTGATCGCAATGTTATTGGGTCACGAGCGCAACACTACGCGGAACCCGATCTTTGCCTGATAAGGCGCAAAGATGATGAGGTTGCATCAGCCGTAAACACGCTTTCGGCTATTTTTACGAATCAGCAAATACCATGGATCCCATAGACTGCTGATGAAAGCAAACTTTGCAGGTAACTGCCTTCCGTGTGACGCACAGCAAGGACATCGTAGCGCACATTCCGCCCGAGTTTATGAGCTACGAACATCACAAGTCTGAGGTCAGAACTTGGGGAAACTTTCCGAACAAGTGAAATGAACAGAGCAGTGTAAGCCAAAGACGCAAATAGCAAGCATTAGCCAAATGTGGATCGTCTCAGGTGTGGTACGACAACGACATGGCTCCTGGTGCGACGTTCACCGTTTGCAGCGCCCAAGAGGACCAGAAGTGCTCGGATAAGAAGTAAAAATCTGTAGTCGTTTCATTTTTACACTCACTTTCTCTCGTTCGGTTCAGTTTTAGATGATTTAGATGAGTGATTTCGTTGTCGATATAAGTGGTTCGAGCGTGAAGCATTCGTCAGCCTTCGACCCTTCGCAAACAGGTATCATTCAAATCGTTTCAGTGGCGCCTTCAACACCTCTCCCGATGACCATACTCACTACTACCAGAAGGAGATTGCCGACTGGGGCAAGGCTGGTTGCAAATAAATTCGTGCACTGACAATTGTAATTTTGTAAATAAATGATTCATTCACGAGAACGTCGAAAGTGCAGAATGCTAGTTTGATGCATTTTGAGCAGGTTCCGCGTATTTGTAGTACTCCTTCGCAGTCTCGAGCAGTCGACCGTCCTGAATGCATAAGATTTGCCTCTCATCGTTCAACTGTTTTTTGGGTATTCAGCGTATTCTCATTCGAACAGCGATCAGAGTTGTTATCACTAACCTTCACAAGCTTCTGACAGTGCTGCCTCACGTTTCCCAGTGCTCCGATTCTAACGGCGAATGAGGTTTCCTGCAAAGGTTTTCAATGAGTTTCACACAAAAAAAGATCGCGAACCTTGTAGATGAAGTTGACCACGTCCATGCTCGACGCTTCTCCGACGTCCTTGAAGTACCTGCAGATTCGATATTTTCGATTTTTTTCAGCCTGCGAAACTGACTTGATGATCTCATTCTCCCTTGCTGTGCGATGGTTGATGTACTCATCCACTTTCGCTTCCGGATCCTCCACGACGGGGCCGTGACCTAAACTTCATTTGAAAGTTTCTGAAGGGTCTAAGAGCCTCACCAGTGTAGATTCTCCTCGGCTTCAGGGTCTTGATTCGCTGCAGACTCTGCATGTACGCGTATAGATCATCGAAGATTGTTGTGCCCTGAAAATGTTTATGGATTGAAAAAATCATATTTCGGACACTCACATGCCCAAGAATGCAGTCTCCGCTGAACAAAGTCTGTTCCTCCTCAAACCACAAAGAAGCGTGATCGGCAGTGTGGCCGGGTGTGGTTACAAATCTGACATTGAACAACTAGAGCCGTTCATACATGAAAATGAAGAAATTACCTCAAAGTAGCTCCTTCCACCTTCACTTCATGCCCGTCCTCCACATACGTGAAGTAGTCTTGATGGTTGGTTTTGTTTGGAGATTGCAGCTTGTAGACGGGGACCTGATCACGAGTAGATTATCAGCGAATTCCACATGTTTTCGATAATATTTCTTTAGAAATGAAATCCACAAAATCTGTTCTTTCGGAATCAGTGGAATATTAGAGCTTACCTTGCCTCCGATCACATCTTTGAACACTCCTTCGCAACCACCGGTGTGGTCATGGTGCCAATGAGTGCAGATGATAGCAACGATCTTGCAGTCCTGAGCGATATTTCATCATTGGGACGCTATGGTGGAAACGAAATGATGAAATTGAAACAAAAGCATTCCTTGAGAGCCTCTTTGAGTGCGTAGATGTAGGCGGAGATAAACGGCTCTCCTGTGTCGATCAGGATCTTTCTGTAAGCTTTTATTTGGTTGACAGGTTGAACTTCTCCTCCACACACTTTCATATTTGAGTTCCCGCATTTTGATTTTCATTTCCAGCACAGTGTGCTAGCAGAATTGGGTAGGGAAACCCCAAGCATGTTAGCAAAGATACGAATGCGTCGCTAGGTCATTTAGACGAAATTTGCACTTACTCCTTGCCGGTGCCCACCAGATACGTGTTTGTGCCTTGTAGTGTGAAGGCGCTCGGGTTGTGGCCGAGCACGCGAATGACCTTCAAGGGGAAAGGTTTGGCATGTTCACCTTTCCCGTTCAACTTTTCGAGTTCGACTATGGTTCTTAATAATATCATGGCGAGATCATGGCGAAAACAAATGAAAATAAATAAATTCTTACCGCAGGAGATAGTTGCTCGATGGGTTCGAGCGGCTCGAGATCGGGCATGACTGCTTTGTGAGTGAGCGCGTTGTAAGCGAAGCTAAAGAACACTACAGAGATAAGATACACAAAAGAAGCACTATTTCGCACAACACACAACTATGATGCAACTTTTACGCTTTGCTTTCATTGAACGGGAAAAAAAAGAAAGTTGCAATGACACGCTAATACGTGGAAATGAAGGAAGAAAGGGGACGAAGTGAAACAAGGGGGTAAATAGACTTCAATCTTTCTCTCTCTCGATGCACTTTCACTTTCACCTTGTTCATTCACGTGCACAACAACAATCGAAAGATGTTACGAAAGTGTGACCAAACACGATGTTTTACATAATTCGTACCCTTAGAATTTCGAAAAATGGAAAACTCACGCTCCTAGAGCTATCGAATAGTCCTTCCAGTATCGAATACGCCACATGAGCGAACGTCTTAGAGAGCAGTACTGGTGTGAGAAGAGCGGTCAGAGTGTACTCTGTAGTTCCTCTCCTTCAGCTCTCTGTACAAACTATGCACTGCACACTTTCCACTCGCAATATCATCAACTATAACACTTGTGCCCTCTAATTCATTTCACTTTCCAAGATTGGTTCACAATTTACATTGAAGGTAGTTTGTATGAGGATTTTGTATGAGGATCTTTATGTGAATGGGGCAAGCATTTTCTGACGGAGGATGACTCTACTGCTCTGTTAGAGCTAGAATAGACACTGGCGTTTCCATCTTCTTCCTCGCATAGAAGCTAGAAATGTACAAAGTGTTCTCAAATAATCAGGCATAGTACCTTCGATAGGGTGTGATTACGTAGACATTCGTGATGGCCGCGATAACGTTTTGCAAGTTGCAGATCTGAATTGATCATTGCTCAAATTTCGCTTTGAAGTAACTACAGGAATTCCAAGAGGTGTCGTTTCCGGAATGAACTTGTTCAGATGCACCGCATAGGAGAGGTTGATGCTAAAGGTGTTGTAATTGACAGTCGATCACAGGTATCGGCAATAAAGTCGGCGCTCCTGCACATCTCCGGACAATAGGGTGAAAATTGTTTCAGGGAAAATGGTTTTTACCCCAAATGAACCCTGTATGAAGCTTATGGAGATATTAGGAAATGTCCGGAGATGTGCAGGAGTTCCCTAAAACAGTGAATATTACCTGTAAATCGTGCCGTCGACGAAGAAACCAGATGATGCGAGCAGTTGGAGGTTCAGTGCCTGTAATAGTGCGAAATTTTCTAATCCAAGCATGCGAAATCACCCGGACTAGTGTTGCATGGTGCAGCTTTGTTGCGGCGCTCATTGAGCTCTGAAGGGATTTTCTCAAAGAATTTTAAAACGGTGAAATAGTTGAACTAACTTCAAGCTTTCTGAGCCTGACTAGCATCAGCTTTCTCAGTATTATGCAAGAAATGAAGGGAATCAGAGCAGATATCATAGAGTAGTTGACAAGCCATGTGGTAAATGTTGCAGCATGCTGGAGAATCACTGAACATGAACCGTTAGCTATCGCTTGCAAAAGAAATTGATACATAGAGAGCGATGACCCTTGCTCGTTCGATACTCATCAAGAATGGGATCTTCCGCAGTAAGAGCGCTGTGGTATGAAAACACCAGAGGTGTGTTTAACATGATAATGAGCATCGCAACGATGAAAAATAGCTGGAACACATCAGAATCCTTCTATCCTCCCGCGAACTCGCCTTTTTGACAGTTCCTGTCGATTCTGGATTGATTACGTACAATCTGAAAGCAAATGACAAGCAGAGTAGGCCGGAAGTTGCTGAGTACATCAGCTCTTGGACGCCTAGGCGAACGTTAAATTACGAATTCTCAGCGGTTAATCTGACCGAAGATATAAGCACACAGCGATTCACTGTAGACAGCGCATATTCCGTGCAGTTCCTTGACACAGGCGGTACCGATGATGAATTCCCTGAAAGTGGAGACTTTTCTTCAATATAGACCCATTGATTGTTACATTTTAAAAATAAAAGTTAAATTTGCTCTCACTTGATACCCGTGGCCATCATTGCAACCAGACATGTCAGATCACAGATTGCAGTGATTTGCAGTATCTTGGAGTACGCTCGCATGCGAGCTGGAGTTCTGAACTTCTTGAAATTTGCTAAAATATTTCACCTAAAAAGCCCCTTTTGAGCCAAACCTCATCATAATCGCGACGATAAGCATTGAATTGGCAATGACTCCGACGCTTCCGAGGATTAGGACGCAAACGATGTAGACATCCATTAGTTTTGGATTGGTTTACGAGAGTGGATACAGCTTCGCTTCGTACACTACAGATCACGGTTCCTGATGCTTTGTGATGCTCTAATAACGAGAATCACAGTAGAATAATGGCTCTGATGTGACTGCTATCCCTTTTTTAACTGGTAGTCAAATCGTCCTCCGACAGAGCTTACGCATCATAAGATGCTCGACATTATCTTATGACCTTATCTGTTGTTCGTAATAGATTCTAAGGTTATGCTCTGGTGAAGATGTCTTATATGATCACATCAAGAGCAGTTGGGCATTAAAAGCTGTTAAGATTATTCTGATAGATATTCAGTAGATTCTCTGATAAATAAAACCTTTCTGATAAAGTTTGTTGAAAAAACAATGAAATGATTGTTTTCTGTGGAAATGGTGATCCAAGAGTGTTTTGAAGTGCGATTTTTGGTGCATGCACTCAGTTGTACCTAGGAAAGGTTATCCAGGTTCGTGTGCCAACTGCCTTTATTTATCTTTTGCGAATGACGACAACATGATTTTGAGAAAATCAACAGTCGATCTGTGTATGGTTGTGCAACCTATGCTCCAAATGTGAATGCACTATTCGCTCTCTTTCTCGGTTCAACCTTCGTTGTTGATGCAATTTTCATTTTGCCTACGAATAACGAGCGAATTGCAGAGAAAACTGTTCCAATTCCACCAAAAAGGCTCTTTCTGTACGAAGGGGAGCACGCAAGTACTGTGAGCGAGTGGGATATCGCATGGAAGCTCAGCAGCGTAACGGAAAGAACCGAGAACTCAGATGCTAGAAAAAATGAAAAAAATGCATTCGTTCTAAAAATATGGAGGTATGTACCTGCCATATTCGTACAAGCTGCCACTTCTCCAACCCGCTTAGGATATCCGAATAGTACTGTCATAGAAGCGAAAGGTATGAGGACGAAAACACCAGGTATGACACCCTCAAATTAGTAGTCAATTGATTTTTTTTATTTGCACCTACCTGCATGATAAGTGACACCACGGCACGAGTTTGGTATCTGAGAATAGAAGTTATGAAGAAGTTACGAAATAGTGGAAAAATCTCACATTTTCGTCGCGGTGCTTGTTATTTTTGTGCCATGTTTAATTTCGTAAATCAGCTGAATAATCATAACCAATATGATGAAGCTAGAGGAGCATGTAAAGCCTACCACGTCTAAAAACGCATAACATTGATGAAAAATATTGCATTTTACATAGTTTTGCTGTTTCTTCGAAATTATTTATGTAAGTATCATCACGAAGATAGATGAAAGCGTTCTTATGTTTCAGCCAGATGATAATCTGTGAGATTTCCTAAAAACGTGTTGAGGAGGATAATGCCAACGTTAGCAATACCTTGTAAGAACTTCTAAACCATGAGAAGATGTAACACTGCGCGCATTGAAGAAGTATTTCGCAAATCATAAACATAACTAGGAATATTTTATATTTCCGACCATGAAAACAGAAAAGCCTGTCTCGATCGAGCACTACCTGTGAAGCATGCATGTAACCATGAAAGTAGTAAAAATAAAAGAAATGGAATAACACGGGTTTTTTCTAAGAGTGTGGGAAAATGAGCCACTTTTGCCGCCAGAAAAAAAAATTATGTCTCCGATTTCGTTCATAGTTGGTTAGTATGACCCACTGAGGGACTCCTTAAGATGCATCCACTCATTTGGGTAAAATTTGCATATTATCGATTTTTGTAATCTCAAACTTCAAATGACCATAAGTCGCTTCATTTTCATCGTACAGCGAGTTTAAACATACCGTTGAATTGGTATTAACGATCCCTACAAATAACTCAATTAGACCACATGTCGGGAATCACGGCTTCGCGGTGAAAAACGCGAAAAACTGATTTTGCGAAAAACTGATCAATTCAATTTTGAAGATCAAATAGATTGATTTTGACCAGTTGAACAAATTTTGACTTTGAAATTTTTCTTTGAAAAATCGTTTGAAGCTGCTTATGGCCCAAAAACATGATTTGGCCAAAAAAAGAAATTCCGTCAAGAGAACGGCATCCGGGGCCAAGAGTTACGCGAAATGGCTCGCGTGGGCACCCGTAATCGACCCAGGAGAATCGATTTATGCAATAATATCGAGTGGTTCAAGGTTATTTTTTCGAGAAACTCCCACTTTTATAGCCGCAAAATCAGATTTTCGCGTTTTTCACCGCGAAGCCGTGATTTCCGACATGTGGTATAATTGAGTTATTTGTAGGGATCGTAAATACCAATTCAACGGTATGTTTAAACTCGCTGTACGATGAAAATAAAGCGACTTGTGGTCATTTGAAGTTTGAGATTACAAAAATCGATAATATGCAAATTTGAACCAAATGAGTGGATGCATCTTAAGGAGTCCCTCAGTGGGTCCTACTAACCAACTCTGAACGAAATAGGAGACATAAATTTTTTTCTAGCGGCCTGGGTTCCTACACTCGTAGAGAAAGCCCGTGATAAGGAAATGCTCACATTTCGACGATGATAAACACAGAGGAAATACGACGCAGTTGTGGCATTCAAGAAAATGAAATAAATCATCTACGATTTCTTCTTTGTTTTCAATTTTTTTGAAAAATTCAACCATCCAAGTTCCAATACTCATCACTTTTGCAAGTTGCGATGTAGCATAAGCAGCAAGGCAGTTTGCTTGCAGTAAAGGCATGTATGCGTTCATGCTTAAATCGGCCAAAGTCGAGAAGAGCTAGATGAATAAGGAACGAGCATTTCGAAAAGCAATACTGACCTGCAGTGAAAACAAATACTTTCGATAAGCTTTGCATCGTGGATCAGTAGCGAACAAGATAAGAGCACACACAATCAAATTGATCGATAATGAGGTACTTCCTGCGAAAATACTTCCTGCCTGTAAAAGGCTAACTAATTGTAAGTCTCACCGCATGTGAGATGAGCTAGATTGATTGCTGATTGAAATAAACTACTAACTTCCGTCGAATTCATTCCTTGACTATACTGGCCTTTGCTCTCACGAGGCATGCTGCGTGCATGCCACTTAGAGAGAAGGAGGATATGTTTTGCTTTTTCTGAGAGATGCAAGGTGGCAATTTTGAGTGAGATGTGGCTAGGCACGGATGCACCCGGATAAGGAGCGAACATGAAAACGTGAGACGGCTGGTACGGATAAACAATTAAGGTCGGTGTAACCAACATGCGAGATGAAAGCTCAAAAACAGTCCATTGAGCTATTACCGAACATTGAACTTCAAACTTGGATCGGACAATTGGTGTAAGACTCGTAATACTCGAAAGGTTCAGATCTATCAAATTATGTTTATTCAAAAATCACATTTTTAAGAAAAAACTGGATAACAATGGAAATTTTGGTTTAATTCGAGTGCGCATCTCTTGTTCCGAACATATGTTGGCACATAGCAGATCGGACATGTCTCGTCAGGAACAGAAGTACGATTGGATCCATAAATATTGTGAAGTCGTAGATGAATGGCCTCAAGTTGTTATCATTCGATCCGTAATCAATTCTCTAGTTGTCTGTCGAGTCTTTCGTAACAGGAACTGAGTACAGTAGAAGGATAGCTCACCACACTCCTCAGAATAGCGCGTATTTCGCGATCCCCAACTAGGAATCCGTAAGACCACGCGAACTGATGTATAGCGAATAACATGTGACTAGATGAGGATGTGATAGTATAGATGGCGAGAGCTCGCTGTTGTTTGTAGAAGGAGGGAGAGGCCAGAGACTTTACACCAAGGAAAGACGGTTTATTTTGAGACATCAGAAATACCAGTTTTTGCAATCTCATGTAGGCCACCACGTTCAAGGGAATACTCAAAATGGAGTACACAGCATAGAAAAGCCACGGTACTCTCCATTAACCCAATTGACAGGCGCATACAGAAAGTAGAAGTGAACGGTTAAAGGAAGCACAAATTGACAAACAATCAACATTGTTGTGCTTCGTTTTCCCCATCGCTAAATTATTATGTATCGTTGAACTTTAAAAACCACAACTGACACAAATCGAGACATGCGAATTCTTCAAAACCGCCAAACGATTGAGTAGGATGAAAAATTTGCCGATTGTGAAAGAAAATGGTGTGAATCCAGCAGAAATCTAAAATTGCACAGCATTAGTAAACCAAACATTAAAGTTGTACTAGTCCAGCTTTTATCAAGGCTGCACTATCTTTGTCGGCAGGCAGGTATTGTATAAGGGAGATTAACCAGTAAGTCATCATAACCGTGATTCCTGCCACTCCTGAAACCTGGTGTTGTTTCATCAAGCTTACATCGCAAAACCTGTCGATATGAACAACTTGAAAATGGCGTTTTGAGGGAGGGAAGTTGGCAGTTCGAAAGGAGAAGAAGGAAGAATGCATACAGTATGGAGCCGATCAGTTCAATGAAGAAAAATATCGAAATGCTCAGCGGAATCGGAAACATTGCGAGAATCGAGGGCACTCCGGCAAGTCAAATATTCGCATTAAAAATCAACTTGCCATATTGCACGCATCGTTTCGTTTATATTTTCTTCCTGATTCTTGTTATTCTACGGATGGAGATCATCGAGTTCGTGCATAGGGCAAGCTCTATTCTATTGCAGGAAGTACTTTTCGATGAGTCAGGGTTCATGAAAACGTCTGCTGTTTTTCAATCATTTATTATACTGTTGAGTTCATTCCCAGACTATGCTGGCCTTTGCTCGAAAAGATAAAACAATATAAAACAACTTTATAAAACATTGTAGATACCCGATAGGTGTCGCAATGAGTCACGAAGCACGGGTGCGCCCGGATATTTTGTGCGGAAAAAACCCAGACGGGTGGCGCCGAAAAACAATGAAAAACAAAAAAACACAAAAGTTTTGTCCGTGCCTACCCATTGATCAGTCGCTTTGTAAAACAGGCATCTCGCATGATAGGAGAGATTCAAGGATTTCAGTTGAAAACTTTTATTAACTTCACAAACACGCTCAATGATTCGTGTTGATTGATAAATTGGTTTGATTAGTGTTCAAGGGAGCGTTTCGTGTTCGAAACAATCTTTGGAATACAGCGGTTCGAACTTGTTTCGACAGGATCACAAGCACGATTGGGTCCATGAATATCGTGGAGTCGTAGATGAACGGTCTCTGTAGTTACACGCGGAAGTAGAGAATGATTCGAGCATTTCTCACCACTAGGGATATCAGAATGAAGAATGACTCTCCTCATTTTCCACACTCTCTAACTGATCTGGCAAGCGAGAGAGTGTGTGAAATGAGGAGAGCCATTCTTCACTCTGACAGCCCTACTCACCACATATCTGACACTCGCTAGAATCTCGCGATCTCCAACGAGGAATCCGTATGACCACGCGAACTGATGTATAGCGAATAACATGTGACTAGATGATGATGTGATAGTATAGATGGCGAGAGCTCGCTGTTGTTTGTAGAATGAGGCAGAGGCATGAGACTAGAAAATAGGAAGAACAATCAAGTAGGTTGCCAGACTCATACCAACTTCTGCAATCGCGAATAGGCGACAGCGTTCATTGGAACACCAACGATCGAGTACAGTGCATAGAAAGCGCCAGTAAGAATGCGTACGATCTAAAACAATGATCTCCTTTTCACTGATAGGTATGTCCAGCTAAGACATACGGATCCTGTTGTGTTATCCAAGCCGCCGTATGATCCGTTGACCCAATTGAGGGGCGGAAATAAGAAGTAGAGATGAACGAGAAATGGAAACAAATACTGGCTCGATATCAATAATGAAGTCTTCTTTGTACTCCATTTCTATAACAAAGAAATAATGTGGTCGAAACACTGAAGGGAAACCTCACATTTGCGTTAGTCAACACCGACAAGCGATTGAGCAGGATGAGAAACTTGCCAATTGTGTATGAAAATGGCGTGAATCCAGCCGCGATCAAAATATTTAAATAGAAACTGTTTTTCTTTCGAGCGTTAAATTACCAGTCCGGCAATAACCAAAGCCGCGCCGCTATCTTTTTGTGCAGGAAGGGATTGTACGAGAATAATTAGCCAGAACGTCAGTATCACCGCCATTCCAGCAACTCCTGAATTGAAACAGTGAGTTTCGATGATTGTAACACGAGACCTGTAGAGATGAATAACTTGAAGAATGGCGTTTTGAGGGAAGAATATTTGCAGATTGAAAGTAGAAGAAGAAAGGTGGCATACAATCCACAACCAATTACGTCAATGAAGAAGAATATGGAAATGTTCAACGGGATGGGTAGCATTACGAGTAGCTGATAACATTTCACGCACAGAATGTGAATAATGTAGCCGAGATTCGTACATCGCACGTATCCCGCCTTGTTTCCATTTCGGTCATTGTTATGCGTTGAGATTCGAGAGTTTACAGAGTCTACCCCTAGCGCAAGTCAGGGGATTTCATCTATGTAATGTACTGTCGAGAGTTTATTACTGATGTACGAATTGAAACTACCTTGATGTTTGGAAAAACATTGCAGACAGACACAGGTTCTTCGTCTTTTCTTCACAATAGAGGGTGTTTCCCTAATTCAATGGATAACTCTCACTACTGCAATCGACTCCATTCACTTCCAATTTCACAGAGACGCTACCTACATTTATGTGATTATCTCTCCATATCACGCAATCTCCACACTGCTCTGTGGACGAAGTACTGTTTACTGTTTGCGTAAAACGTTGTGAGAACAAGAGAACGTTGATTCCTTAGACAACTGACCGATAGATCCCGTATAAAGTGGAGAGAACTCTGTTGACTGCACCATTCCATCTCACCCTGAAATGAAATTCCTTCTCATTCTCCTCTTCGCATGCATGCTGCTCTCCTCGGTGTTCGCTGGTGAGCTACTACTTTGTGCAGTGTTTTCCATAATGACATATTTGATACTCAAGATTAGTATTGCCTGGAGAACGCCGAAATGTTCCCAATGTAAAGGGAAAATACGAGACGATGATATTATATTTGAAAAATGGGTTTTGAGAAGAGTATCCTTCTGGCTATTCCTAGTGCATTTGGGGGACCCCTGGGTACAAATTTTTGTGTACCGCCGCGGGGCCTCGAAATAGGGTGATTCTAACGTGACTCGTCTTATATACTAGAGTTCGATAAACGGGTCGCCGTCTCTTCATTTCACACACTCTCTCACCGGTCAAAGAGGCGAGACAGTGCGTGAAATGAAGAGACGACGACCCGTTTATCGAACTCTATTATATACTATGCAAGCAGATGGCGGCAGACACGGTGGACACAAGCGCGCGGCTCCTATATATGATGCAGTAGCAGCAGCACCCAAAGCCGAACCGCACAAGAGAGGAACCGGATGGAAGTCGGCATCCAGAGAGAGTGGATAACTGCTCTGTCGATAATTTTCGTTTCATATAACATGGATAGCTGTTGTATTGTGAACTGTTGTGCTATCGCTCAAAGTATGCCT
Source organism: Pristionchus japonicus (assembly GCA_900490845.1). NCBI lineage: Eukaryota > Metazoa > Nematoda > Chromadorea > Rhabditida > Neodiplogasteridae > Pristionchus > Pristionchus japonicus. Next base: position 138,607 of record LS491522.1, read on the forward strand.
TTTCCCCACTTCATTAATTGGTTCTCTCTATTTGCATACACTGTTAAAAAATATTATCATTCCTCTTCCCTGAGTATCGGGAAATAAACTTGAAGTACATTCATTGACGCTTGAGATGATTTTGATGAATATTTCGTCAATTATTTCATGACGCTCGAATATTAAACTGTGCACTATTATTTTGCCGATTCTGAATTGTCATCCTTTCTTACACATGATGCCTGCACTCAACTACTAGCGTACGACTGGGTAATTCATGTTATATTAAAATCTTTTTGTTCCATACATCGTCGCATCAAATGGCGCTAGTTTTCTTCTCGAACTATTCATATGTTACGACATTTCGCCCACGTCTTTCATAGTTGTCGAGCAACTCCCACGACTACTGAGCTAGATGGCTCTAATCATCTGATATCATTATTGCGTGCATTTCTCTCTCTTTGCACTGAATTCTTTCTGCTTTGATGGAACCGACCAATTCAGGATGGGCAACACTATCTGCAAGCCGCTCAATCGAGCAGGCGCTTATGGGCGTGAGGAGGGTAATTTTTTTCCGTTTTCGTGAATCTTTTCGAAAATCAGTTTTATAGTCGATGACAAAGTGAGCATGGACAGTACACACACCAAGAACTTGTCGAGCAGCGTCGCAGTCACAATGTATGTGAATCGATGAAAAGATCTATTGTATCGTGCATCGTTTTCAGCGCGATCAAAACCCAACTAGCCATTTCGACAAGCATTGATAATGTATTGAAGAAGGAACAATCTGAGCACAGAAGAAGGATGAAGATTCTGCTTTTGGGTTGCTTTGACTTCACATTTTGTTGTATACATGGGTCTTCTAGGTGGTGCGGATGCCGGAAAGTCAACTATTCTGAAGCAGATGAGGTTTGCCGAGATTGGAATTTTCACTGTGAATATAGTTCAGGATTCTGCACATGACTGGCTTTAGTGAGGCCGAAATGCGCAGTTTCTACAATTATCTAAGATTCAATGTCTTTGGGGTGAACGAACTGTGTATATTGGCCATATTGAAATTTTTTTTCAGATTTTTCACGAAATAGCTATTGGTGTGCAAGAGCACATTTTGACTGTCTCTGAAGTGGAAAAGGTTACCTAATAACTGTACACCTTTGTTTACTTTTCAGTTATTTTAAGATTATGATCTATCGATTTGTTGAGGGAATTTCTTGGTTTATTGGAATTGATGACGACATCGAAGTTGAATATCTCCTCAGCTTTCTACAACTTGAAGTATACTCATGCACTATATTTTGATTATTCATAATACTTTAGTGCGTTCAAACCTTCATGAAGGTCTACCCTAACTACGCATCAATACCTGACAACGCTCATTAGTAAGTGATAAAGCGAAAAGGAAAGATATGAACAACAAGGGATTATCCCATTCATAAGTTCGCAAGCCTACACCAGGATGATGATCAATGATTACATCGGTGCACCTGCACTTTCCCGGCCAATTCCTAATATCACACCTCTTCTATTCCCTCGCCGCCAGATGAATCATTCTTAGGGAATCATTATAGCAATGCTCATTTGGTTCCTTGGTCGGGAATATGCAGGAGCACCGATAAAACAAATGAAATATCTTTTCAGTTACCTTCCCCGACTGACCGATCTACTGTCACCTGCCCACGTTCCAACTGCAGAGGACATTCTACACCTGCGAATTCCGACCACTGGCGTCAGCGAGATCAACTTCACGATTGATACTACTTGCATAGGGTACGTTGGGGCATTTTCGAAAACTATGGATTCGAAACATGGAATGAACCGTTTTTCAGGTTGATTGACGTTGGCGGTCAGAGGACCTACAGGAATAAGTGGATACACTGCTTCGACGGAGTGGCTGCGGTGCTGTTCGTCGCTTCACTCGCCGCGTATGATCAGGTTTGTTGAACATTTTCGCGTTTTTAACATAGTTACGTTTACCTCTGCAGACCCTTGACGATACGGAAGACGCCAAGCCAGTGATGCACAGGGATCTATTCCCGCCGATTGATAAGCAAACAGTAAAGAACAGGCACTAGAAAATTCGCTTCATTCGCTCTTTCAAGAAAAGAGTGAACCGCCTGCGAGACTCAATCAAACTGTTCGCCGAGATGTTGCGGTGCCGATTTCTGCGATCTTCCTCGTTCATACTTTTCCTCAATAAGGTAAACCAACGATGATGTTCGTATTTTCACTTGTTACAGACCGATCTATTTGCAAAGAAACTGCCCAATTGCCCACTATGCGACTACTTTGCTGGCTACGGTAAGGCATAATTTCTTGTAAACATGTATGTTGATAATCAGATGGCAAGTCAAACAACGAAGCCTTGGAGTTTCTCAAAGATCAATTTCTCAAGGTAGTCGCTATCTGCTCACTTTGAATAAAGAACATGCATGCTTTCTTTCAGCGAAAATCGAAAAACGACAATGAACGCTCCATCTATTCTCACTACACGTGCGCTACCGACACTAAGAACGTCGAATTCGTATTCAAAGCAGCCTGCGATATCGTGCTCCAGAAGAATCTGCACTTGACGGGTGCACAGTAGAGCTCATAAAGTATTTATCGAGTGTGATCTAGAATCAAGGAAAAGTAGTGTGATACCACTACTTTGTTCGTCTTCTGAATCCGCATTTCATTTGTTCAATTGATTAATTTTATACTCTCTGAACGGTGAATAAGACATGTAAATGGACTCGATTCCACCAGCCCCAGGCTAGACATGGAGAGCGTAACTATCGTCTCCACATCCTCCTCTCTCAAGTCGGCAAACAGTAAATTATAGGCAACGACAAATCGTAAAACCATATTGTCTGCTGACATGTAAGATAGGAAAAAAGTAAATCAAATTGACAATATATACAATATTTATTAGCTTCTCATGATAAAACGAGACTGACATCGAATACTGTCTGCAGTGTTGCATAGATGCAACAGTCCGCTCAGAAAGCGGCGCAGTTGACAGAGCCGAGCAGCAGTCCCGCCAGCTTTCATCCGTCGCCTCCCGCACTGCACGTCAACGTGACCATCGCGCCGATATCGCCCCCCGAGGCACCGGCAGGCTGAGATGCAGAAATTACGGAAGCCATGGCTTTTCAAAATCTTGCATGTAACAACATCGTGCGTTAGTTCCAAAATTGAGGTCGAATCAAGCTCACCGTAAACGCCTCCATGCTTGGACTCACTCCCGTTCACACTAATCCCAAATTGTTGTGTGTTCTTCTCAAAAAATGTCAGATGAGCTCATTTGCATGCTACCCTAATATCGAACATAAGCCTTCGACGGCGGATGTCGGAGGAGAACAATCGGATGATAGCCTACCTAATGAGGGAGAGGGAACATCTGTTATGTAATGGACGGAATATGCAAATGGTGCTCATCCAGAAGGTTATCATCCGGCCTAGTTCCCCTTCGACGCAATACCGAGCTCACCGTGAACGACTCCATGCTCGGGTTCACGCCCGTGCACACGATCGTCCTCGTCGAGCAGGCGCCCGTCGTCACGATGTCGTCGCTGCCGATGACGCCGTTGGCCGACGTCGCCACCGTCAACTGGTCGGCGCTGCACGTCTTGCAGGCTGCAAAGGCTGTCTCGTTGTTCTAACGGAAGACTCAGTATGAGCACAACACCCGTGAAATATTGCGAGGGGTTGCAGAAATATCATCCGTGGGGTAGGTACGTTCTCTCATGAAAGGTCTCTTATGAGCGTCAACGGAGGATGGAAATACAGCAAAATATTCAACTGAGAATGGGATGAAGCAAGACGCACCGGCAGTCGGCGCCACCGAGCACTCCACTCGGTTGATCGTCTGGCCCATCGCCTGCCAGGCGGTGCCATCCGCGTTGCAGGTCACCTCGAAGGTGGCTTCGCCCGTGCCTCCGTCACCGATGAGGCCAGATGAGACGACGCCCTGAACAGGGATTTCGTCACTTCCCAGATTGCGAATACGTTTCTCAGCTCTTATATCTCTGCATGAGTCACATCTCGCCCTAGATGTGAATCACTCTCACTTTCTCACTCTTCATGGATCTTTGGGTTACAATTAGAGTTCGGGAAAGCAATAGTCAATTGAGTCAGCTCTTGTGTGATCCTGCGCTATAAACTGTCACTTTCTCTTCTGCTATCTCTCTTGCTTACCACTCAAGGAATGGACTCACGATGAACACTTCAATATTCGCTATTGAGCGCGTTCTTTTATCGGAAGTCTATTGAATGAGCTGCTCATTGTTCAGTCTCATGAAATTTTGTATTCTCTGCATTGTAGAGAAAACGTTCTTACAATGAACACTTCGATATTCGCTGTCATGCCCTGGCAAGTGAACGTCCTGACTGAGCATCCATTCACCACGGCCGTCTGGTCATCGTCCATCGGTTTGGCTCCGTTGCCCATCGCAGTGACGGCGATCAGACCGGCCGCGCAGCTTTGACAGGCTGAATGGAGCGACATTTCAGTGTATATTTCTCAAGGACTCATTCGTGCTTCTGCGACAACCATAGCGCACACGCCACAAACTAAGGAGATCAGGAGGAGATATAATGAGCGAAAAGGGAGGTAGAATCACGCACCAGGCACGGCAGGCACTGCAGCACACTCGACAGACGTCACCGTCACGCCCATATAGGTCCAGGCGGTGCCGGCCGCGTTGCACGTGAGAGGAAGGGTAGAAGTGCCCGTGCCGCCATCGTCGACCAATCGCTCGCCGTCGGGCTGGAAATTTGAGGAACTAGGTCGGATGAGAACCAACTGGATGAGAACCGATCCGACGGTCCTACGTCCGACGGTTCTCATCCGACCTAGAACCAAATTTAGGGTCTGCATTCTCCCAAACTGACTAGATTTCTCAGTTCGTTCAGGAGATTGACAGTAGCGGTTGAAGCTCTCATGAACAGGAGAGAAAGGGATTACAGTGATGAACTCAATGGACGCCTGCTTTCCCGTGCAGATGAACGTCCTCGTCGCGCATGTGCCCGTCCTGAAAGTGGAGCTCGATATGCTTCACCTCTGACTTATTTCGGATTAATCGGGTCAAGAAAAGGTGATCTGCGAAAAGAAAGTCTGAAAAGAAAGTTAATGACAGGCGGCTTTTTCTTTCATCTCGACCAACTTCGAAGATCTTAGGGAGGGAGAGTGAAAGTGTGGGGGAGGGGAATAGATATCAAGAGACCAAATTCGAATTCGAAACTGGTGTTTAGACATTTAGACATTTAGACATTTATCCTGACATCAAGGCAATGGGCCTGCAGGGCGGCAACTTAGGGGAAGGGATAGGGATCTTCGTACTCACAGTGTCGTTGGGTCAAGGGGTGGAATCTTCTTACATGTGTCTTCTCATCCGTTTGAGGCGTGAAGTCGATCATCCAGCCGCCGAAGTCCATACGTAGCGTGGTTTAGAGTAAACTCACGAAGCAGGATTCTTGAATGGGGCCTTTCTTGACGGTAGATCACTTGAGATGATGGGATCCGTCCTGGGTCCTCCTTTTGTAGTGTACCGAGTGGGCGATACTCATCCGGTTGCCCAAGCTGACGGACGAGGATTCTCCAGACTGGGGTGGAAGAGAGCGGGGGGTGAGAGTCGACCGTCCGTCACGAGCGCGAGAATGGAGAATCACTATTGCTATTGAGAATGGAGAATCACTATTACTAGTCTCTATTGTCGATCTATTCTTGTCGATTGCGCAATGCTCGAAAAGTCTAAGGCCCATCTGGTCTTCGCGATGAAACAGGGTCTGAGAAGATTCCTCACCTGACAGTAACGTCGCTGTCGAATGGCTGCCCGCCAGCTCCCGTTTGTGTGACGGTGATCAGGTTGGTCGCGCAGTTCTTGCAGGCTGAAAAGAGGGTCTTAGCTTTCCAACCTACATGTTCAATGCACTTCGCTCGTGAAGTAGGCTAGGTTTCGAGACCACTTTCACTTTATACGAACGGGACAATAAAGCTCATCTTATCAAACAGGGTATTTCCTGAACCATCAAGGAATGCATTCTAGCAAGTAGAAATCAGCTATGATTAAAACGCGTTCTCTGTAAGAGCGGGATGATCAACTACAGGGGGTGGCACAATGCTTCAAAATGGTCGGAATGAGCTCAAATTTGAAATGGGTTGTCCCTAGGGGTCGTACAAGCATTCTACAACTTTGCATGATGATCATGCATGGTTCATGCAAAATCTTTATCTTTCAAGATACCCCCTAATGTGACACCTCATTCGATAGAGCATCAAAATTTATGCCTACGTTTTGATTTTCATGCGTTTTGGAGCAAAGGGAGCCGAGAAACATGGAAATATGTACATTTTTTCATGATTTTTCATGGTTTTTGATTTTTAGAATCATGAAGAGATCAAAAGAGCAAGTTCGTTTTGTTTTTACTCGATGCTCCTTTGAATTCTCTATCCAGAGGTAATTTTTTCATATTTTATTTCGGGCACGTATTTTTGTAATTGCATGTTTTATAGCGTTCAGTCATGACGCGGGTTCGAATCCGCCTCCCTGCACGAATCTTTTGCCAGATTTTTTCAAGTGAATTTTCTTGTTCATGGCACTTACATAGATATGAGAAGGCGTTAATAGTATACAAATGCCTTATCGAATGATCAAACAAGGAAATTCACTTGAAAAAATTGGCAAAAGATTCGTGCAGGGAGGCGGATTCGAACCCGCGTCATGACTGAACGCTATAAAACATGCAATTACAAAAATACGTGCCCGAAATAAAATATGAAAAAAATACCGCTGGATAGAGAATTCAAAGGAGCATCGAGTAAATACAAAACAAACTTGCTCTTTTGATCTCTTCATGATTGTAAAAATCAAAAACCATGAAAAATCATGAAAAAAATGTACATATTTTCATGTTTCTCGGCTCCCTTTGTTCCAAAATGCATGAAAATCGAAACGTAGGCATAACTTTTGATGCTCTATCGAATGAGGGGTCACATGAGGGGGTATCTTCAAAGATAAAAATTTTGCATGAACCATGCATGATCATCATGCAAAGTTGTAGAATGCTTGTACGACCCCTAGGGACAACCCATTTCAAATTTGAGCTCATTCCGACCATTTTGAAGCATTGTGCCACCCCTGTCCTGATCTTACAGAGAACGCGTTAAAACTGCCACTGAATATGTTTCAAGACAAGGAAAAGGATGATAGCTAAGCGTTCGATACGCAACCAACTCACGAAAGGCAGGGATTCCTGGAGTGGATGGGGTCATGGGCAAGCAGGCATCCGCTACAGCGGTGAAGGCGAGAAGGAGAAGCACAGAGCAACGCATATCCAACCGAATGTTGCGAGTAGCACGCACAAGTGAATCTTATGGTCCGCTGAGGGCACGTAAAAGGCAGTAAAAGTCTCCCTTCCGCCCTCTCAGAACGAGACATTTGGATGAACTCTGTAAGGATCTAAGGATACGCTAGGGCCGTAACGTAATCGTCCCATCGTATCGGGAAGTGATTGCATCCGTTTTATTCGACCGATAAAATAAACGAGCGTCGATCAAGAAAGGTCCCACGTAGCCAGACGAATTGTAAAAGTGATGCAGAGGAGTTCCGTTGTCTAGATGGTCAAAGTTACGGCTCTTTTCTTCTCAAAATGTCCAAAAATCTGAGGAAAATCTTCACGAAATGGTTCAGATTGGAGATGCATGAGGTTTCGCTGGGTACACTGTGCACCCACATACCCTTTCTTTAACTGCTTCGGCTCTTCTCATCCGTCTTCCTTGTTTTCGAGGGACCGGTGACGGATACAATTGTTAGAGCATTTCTTAGAAGGTTTTTTTTATTGTTTTAGTAGCAAAAAATAATATTATTGCATGATGAATACCACATGATCATTATTACTTTATTCTCAATTACACTCTCTCGATTCGAACTTCTTGATCTCTAGGCAGAATGATCGTTCCAGTCGGTGGTACTAGATCAATCTCTTCTCCATCACAGGCTGAGATTCGGAAATGCTGGAAGGTCGCCACTAGACCAAGAAAGAGCTCGACGCGTGCGATTCCTGCAAAGAGATTCGTTGTTGAATGGTTAAACACACAGACAGATAAGTATACTAACCTTCGCCTGCGCACATTCGCTTGCCGATCGAGAAGGGAAGCGTGTGCTCGACAAAGTCCTGCAACCTTGTCAGTTGGATGACATAACCCATCTTGATATTCTTGCCTTTCTCAATGTCTTTCCATCCTCGGCCAGATATCTGTCAGGGTTGAACTCCTCCGGCTCCTCGAACAGTGGATCGTTGGCCATGAGGAAATAAATGTCGCCATTGACCCATGTGTCTTTGGGGATGAGCTGGCCCTGAAATGTTTAGGTTTAGCAGGTCATTGCATGACTCCATAATGTATCTGTTTGGATAAATGATATAATGTGATGTGTGTGATGTGATGCTCCTCTCTCAGATGGGAAATTTCACTCACTCGGATCTCCACATCTCTCACGGTCGTTCTGATCACATTCGTTTGCAGGATATTGGCCCTCCTCTGCACTTCATGGACGCAAGCGCGTGCGTACGGCATCTGCAATCAAGTATCAGCATCAGAATATGGTTGACCTCTTTATTGTTTTGAAAATGAGAATTCTAGTTTCAAAGTCTAAAACAAATTCTAGCCGGACGATGCTGTTTTCATACATTCCTTCCCAAAACCTGTGGTAGGATATTGTTGTTATTTGTATCACGCTCAATAGCAGATTTACTACCTTGATCTGATCAGCCATCTCGGGCATCCTGTCCTTTCCGATGACTGCATGGATCTCGCGACGCAGTTTGTCCTATAATCGGTTCTAGGTCGGATGAGAACCGTCTGGATGAAAAGCAGTTCACCGTCTATTGCATAACTCATGCCTCTAGCCCTCAATGGTTCTCATCCAGTCGGATCTCACCCGACCTAGTTCCCATAAATCACAACGGAATCACTTGTGCATCCTGGTTCTTGGCGAAGAAGAGCATTGCCCATCTCAAGGTCGTCGTAGTAGTTTCCATACCAGCGACGAAGAAATCGGAGCAGGTTGCGAGCAGATTGACATGACTGAAAATGCAGATATATTTCATTGACTACCTTGACTGCCCCATCAACGCAACTTGAACTTTAAAGGAAAAGACTCACTTCAGGTATTCATTGCTTCTTCTCTGCTTGTACGCTTGCACGAAACAGGTTGGCTCATCTTCATTCTTGTATTCAGTCAAACACTTCTCGACACTGTTCACGATGTACTCGTTGAGCTGAATAGGAGACATGTGAAATGGTAAATTCAAGACCGATCACCTTCATTTGTGCAGCCTTCACTCGCCCGACACAATGCCAGCCGAGCCAAGGCACGTGTCGGATCTTAGGGAAGACAAGAGCAATAAGAAGGCCTTTATTCTTGGTCATCTCGTCCATCATCTAAAAAATATCTCAATAACCCTTTCACTACAAGAGCTAGGAAAGTTATCCGAAACAGTAGGAATGATAAAGGTAAAAGTAAAAGTAAAAGTGCTGCGACTTCAAGCAATTTCACCGTCACACGACAGCGCTAGGTAAGATGCGCTGGTAAGGCCAGCTGCTAGACGGACTACAATCTCCTGCTGTCCAATGCTCTCTAGGGGACGTTTCCTGATACTAAATGATACTAACTTTGCTGAACCCTTCGACGAAATCCATGAGTGGTTTGCAGTCGTCGTATGCGTAACGAAAGCCGAATAGTGCATCGTTGATGACGTTAGCGATCATTACCTGAAACATAACTTTCATTTTGATTCGTTGAAACGAGGATTTCCGGAGTGTTCACAAATACTGACTGTTCGAAAATTGAGTGCACCAGGAGAAAAGAACAGGTGGGCACAGTTGAAAAGGTTAAAAAGTGCTTCCACGTCGAGCGATTTTATCGACGTCCTTGCGACGACTACGCTAGTTGGGGCAGCAAGGTGAGGTCGACTGCTAGGGGAACTGCGATACCCCGAGCAGTGTCATTACCTGAATCGGCCATCTCAGGTTCGCGTGCTCTTTATCATCGATGCTGTCCAAGTGAGTGATGTAGTCGGCCACTGATGATCGAACCTTCAATTTTCTATGGTTTTACGATTTAGGTGAAGGAAATCGCATGCGTCACCAGTGATCTTTAGAGCCAGATAGATAACAGAGCATAAATAGCAGCAAACTGATAAGGAAACAAGTAGAAAGCGATCACGGCGCATTTTATCAAGTATATCTTTTCTCAAATGAACATGGGCAACTGAATACCTGCTCTTCCATCAGGTTCCTGCCCATTCCGAAATCTCTCATGATCGAAATCGCAGCCCTCCTCTGCTCGCGCCAATTGTCACCGTTCGAGTTGACGACGCCTCAAATAATGCTTGAATTATGACCAGAATCGGCCGAAAATTTCAGGGTCTCTATATTTCCCGTGTTGTCTGATCTCTCGCTTTGTCTGTTCGGCGAGACAGCATTGCGAAATGAGAGATCGTAAAACTTTCGCAAAACCCTGACTACGATCACTGGAGCCCTGCGATCTAGTTTTTTTCGTTGAAATACCTGCATTAGGCGCAAAGGTCAGCACTTCCTTGATGAGTTCGTTCTCCGGCCGACCAACGAAGGCATCACCTGAGGATAATTAAGGATTGGTACTTGTGGAGTTCAAAGGAAGAATGACCATCCACCCCGACACAGCATAGAAGAAAACATAGAGTAGGTGAAACACAACCACTCTTCCACGGGACTCAACAAGTGCCGAGGGATTCAGTTATCGTTCGTTCACTGATCGACTAAGAACTCTCTTAGAATCGGTAATTTCTATGTATCGGTAGGGCAAATAGAGTGAGTATGAAGCATTTAGCGTACCATTATCAACAAAAGCCTCCTTGATCGCCTCATAATCAGTCAATTGTACGAAAGGCAGCGGCACGAATGCAGTGTACATTCCATTGTGCTGCTTTCCAAGCCGTTGGAAAGACTGGTGCTGGGCTTTGAAGTCGAACTAAACAAGCGAAAATGGAAACGAAAGCGAAAACAGCGCATACCTCGAGAATGTTGCCAATCAGCGGCCACGGAGTCGGCCCTTTCGGGTACTTTGCAACGAATCGATAATACTTGATCAATCCATAAGCCAACAAAGACAGAAATCCAAGAAGAAAGTTGAGCAACATTATCGTGGGCAACAAACAACGCGAGACGGGGGAAATGCAATAGAGAAGAGAGGAGAGACACTAGAGAGGAGGGGAGGAAGAGAGACAGAGGGGTGAAAATACACATTTGAAGCGCACAAAGTGTAGTGGCAGAGAGCACGTGCACCCGGGAAAACGAAAGATCAGCGGCAGAGTAAGTAGAGATGAGTTTCTGGTTTCAGCACGGTTGGGTTGCCCATTCAAATTCCATAACTTCGAACCCTCTTCCTTTGTTATTTTCTCCGCTTCGAATACATCGAACGCGAGAGGGGACGTTTGCTAAGAGTCGTAGAATTCGAACTTTCAACATGCAAAGGAACTCATTGTTGTCGTGTTCATTATGTTTGGTTTATTTACGTGAAGCAAAGACGAAAAACACTGCAATCAGACTCTTTGGATGCGCACGGGCTGGTCTTTGGGCATGAGAATGGTTCCGGGCGGAGGCGCTAGATCAATTTCGACCCCTTCGCATGACGAAATTCGACATCGTTGAAAGGTCGAAGTCAGCGCGAGGAATAGTTCCACTCGAGCCATGCCTGAATAAGGCTCTAGTAGACAATGCTTCGAGATCTAAGCTCACCTTCACCAGCGCACACTCGCTTGCCAATAGAGAACGGGATAGTGTGCTCGACAAGATCCTGAATTTCAAATTTTGACCAGTAATTGAGTGGATGGAGCACCTTTCTCAGCGTCTTTCCATCTTCCTGCAAGTATCTTTCAGGTCTGAACTCTTCCGGATTCTCAAAGAGCGGATCATTGGCCAGAATATAGTGAATATCGCCGTTGACCCATGTGCCCTTCGGAATGGTTTGGCCCTAAATTTTGGTTTTTTGAACTGTGATTCAGATTCAACTTACTCGTATCTCAACATCTCTCACGGTTACTCTCTGAACATTCGTTTGTAGAACATTGGCTCTTCTCTGCATTTCGAGCACACAGGCGCGGGCGAATGGCATCTGAATTTACGCACATCATTAGCACTAAAAGCAGAATCATAATGGTTCGAGTCGTAAATTTCGAAGCTACAGCTGACCTTCATCTGATCAGCCATCTCGGGCATTCTATCTGAGCCTACAACTTCAAGGATCTCCTTGCGTAGTTTGTCCTGAAATGAAGCTAGATCAAATACTTCTGAACAAACGAAATTAACCTGCGCTTCTTGATTCACAGCCAGGAACAGCATGCCCCATCTCAGCGTTGTCGTTGCCGTTTCCATGCCAGCAAAGAAGAAATCCGCACAAGATGCGATCAGGTTGGTCTGACTGTTTAGACCGTTAAAGATCAAAGATCAACGATCACGAACTTTAGATGCTCGCTCTGACCCATCTTCTGCTTGTAAGCGTGCACGAAACAGGTCGGTTCGTCCTCGACATTGTAGTCGTTCAGGCATTTGTCAACGTTGTCAACGATGAATTGAGTGAGCTGGAAAATCAATCAACTATGTATTTCGAAACCGGCAAAGCTTACTTTCTCGAACATTGCCTTGTGCCTTCCGACACAGTAGTGTCCTATGATTGGCCAATGCCTGATAGCGGGGAAAGCGATAGCAGCCATAAGCCCGGCGTCGGTCATTGCCATCATCTGGAATTCGCATTCAAAAATCACAATTAGTCGCCTTACTTCAACTGGAATCCTTAACAAAATACCAAAACGCCATGGTCTAAATGATTTGAATGATGACTCACGTCGCTGAATCCATTGACATAGTCCATGAGTGGTTGGCACTCATCGTACTTGTAACGGAACCCGAATAGGACTTCGTTGATGATGCTGGCCACCATTACCTGCAAAGAATTGCCAACTTGACACATGCACCCCTGAGTGACCAAAGAGGTCCATTCCAGAATCACCTGAATCGGCCATCGTAACTTCACGCGATCTTTGTCATCAATGTTGTCGAGATGAGCGATGTAATCCGCGACTGAGGCACGAACCTGCTTCGATGCTATTTATTTTTATCTATTTTTGGCATATTCCGCAGTCGCCAAATACATTCCCAGAGAAACGAAGCGGAATGTCACAAAACTGGGATAATCCTTCCTATCTTTTTCATCTCTTCCCCGCATCAAAGAAAACAGTTGGCTTTGAGTGTATCACGCGAGAGATGAGGGTACAACGTAGCCAGTCGACGGGAAGAATGTGTGAGAGAAAGGAGAATGCTCGCCTGTTCCTCCATTAGATTCTTGCCCATTCCGAAATCTCGCAAGATCGAAATTGCAGCGCGCCGATTTTCACGCCACACCTCGCCAGTTGCAAATATCACACCTGAAAATAGAAAAAAATTACTAAATTCGAAAGTATCCTAACCTGAATTCGGCGCAAACATGAACGCATCTTGCAGGGTTTCATTCTCCACTCTTCCTACGAAATCATCCCCTGAACTTATCATTTCTCATCGTTTACTGTTCAGAACCGCACCTTTCTCAACGAACGCTTCCTTCAGTACATCAAAATCAGTGATTTGAACGTAAGGAAATGGCGCAAAAAGCGTGTAAATTCCATTATGTTGCTTGCCCAGACGTTGAAAGGTCTCATGCTGCCTTTTGAGATCGAACTGCAATATATAAACTTGCGTAAGAAGATAGGAATAATGAAAGCTTACCTCCAGGAAATTGCCAATGAACGGCTTTGGAAAGGGTCCTTTTGGATATTTCGCCACGAAGAGGTAGTACTTCACTAACGCATAGGCAAGAAGAGTTAGAGTTCCGAGCAGAATGTAGAGGAACATAGCACGCGCAAGAATGGACAACAAACTGAGCTCTGCAGTTTTCCCCACGAGAAGAGGCAAACTAGAGAGAAGCGAGGAGCAGAGAAAGAGAGGAGAGGGTTGAACAATAAACAGAGATGCTACGCACGTGCACTGGAGAGCGAATGAATTTCAACTAAAGAGCAAAATCATATCTCAACTTCATCTCTCAAACTGTGAACGAATGCACTTTATCTCATTTACAGTAAGCAGTGAAAAATTGGTACGAATATGACAGATCAAACTTTCTGGATGCGCAGATTCTGTTCTTTAGGCAGAAGAATCTGTGCTTGAGCTGGGTTCAGGTCGATCTCGGCGCCCTCGCATGCACTGATTCGGAAGTTTTGGAAGGTCGAAGTCAGCCCGAGGAATAGTTCCACGCGGGCGATACCTGGGAGATCGTTCTCGATATGAGGGAATTACTTGAATTCTACCTTCTCCAGCGCAGACTCGCTTGCCAATGGAGAACGGAATCGTGTGCTCAACGAGGTCCTTAAATAACGATATTATCAATCCAGAAGCCTGAGAAAGTCAAGAATAGTCCCAAAACACACCTTTCTCATGGTCTTCCGATCTTCGCACAAGTATCTCTCGGGACGGAACTCCTCTGGATTTTCAAATAGAGGATCGTGCGCCAGGAGATAGTGGATGTCGCCGTTGACCCACGTGTCTTTCGGAATGATCTTGCCCTAGAAAGTTATCGAATTCATCAAACAAAACAGTAGTAAAACTACCCTGATCTCCACATCTCTCACGGCCACGCGCTGAACGTTCGTTTGCAAGATGTTGGCTCTGCGCTGAAGCTCGAGGACACAAGCCCGAGCATAGGGCATCTGAATCGGTCGTAAATTTGAAGATGCTGCTCAATGATATAATGACTTCGATGAAATCCCATACCTTGGGTTGATCGGCCATTTGTGGCAGCCTGTCCTTCCCGACGACCTCGAGGATCTCCTTACGTAGTTTTTCCTGTAAATAATCTACCATTACTAATCTCAAGCAGTTGGTGCGCAGTTTTGAAATGTCCCTCACCTGCGCCTCTTGGTTCACAGCGAACAGTAGCATCGCCCATCTCAACGTTGTCGTTGTCGTTTCCATGCCAGCCAGGAAAAAGTCGGAACATGTCGCCATGAGGTTTGTCTGGCTGCAATCGACTTGAAAACTTGTCTGACAGATGTAGCAAGTAATTACTCACTCCAAGTATGCATTCGTCCCGATTTTCTGCTTGTATGCGTGCACGAAGCAGGTGGGTTCATCATCAACACTGTAGTCTTTCAGACACTTATCCACGTTTTGGACAATATACTGACTGAGCTGAAAACTTCTCCTATGCGATATTTCGTCAGACAATACGCGCCTTCTGAAACTGTTCCCTCTGTCTTCCCACAGTATACCATCCAATGATCGGCCAGTTTCTGATCCGAGGAAAGGCGAGCGCCAGAAGCAACCCCAAATTGTCCACCATTTCTTCCAGCATCTAAATACGTATCGTGATGTCTGGATTTTTAGATCAAATCTGTAAAAAAAACACTCGCCTTGTTGAATCCAATAACGTAGTCCATCAACGGCTGGCAATCATCATACTTGTAGCGATACCCGAACAGCACGTCATTGATGATGTTGGCGACCATAACCTGAGATAATGACGTGATCTCTGAAGTTATTGATGTCGGGTAACCTGAATTGGCCATCGGAGATTAGCGTGATCCTTGTCTTCGATGGTGTCCAAGAAAGCGACATACTCAGCGACAGAGGAGCGAACCTGGGAGGTTTAATGACTAGGGACGAATTAATCTCTCGTTTCTTTCTCTCGCTGGTGAGCTATAATGTGACATGAAGAGATTGTGCGCTTTGTCTGTCAGTGTAACCCTCAGAGATTAGAAAGGCTCGAGTGTCAGCTTTCCTTGATAAGAGCCTACACACAAGGACGGAATGGACTCGCATTTCTTATTGTTCAAGGCTAGTAAACAGAGATCAGTTTCTAAAAGCTCAATGTTTGGTTGACAACACTGTAGTGTTCTTAGTGTAAACGGAATTAAACCTTTGGAGTAACCTTTGAAAACGGAATGAGGTTCACCTGCTCCTCCATCAGATTCTTGCCCATTCCGAAATCTCGCATGATCGAAATTGCTGCGCGTCGATTTTCACGCCAGACCTCTCCGGTTGAGTTGATGACGCCTGAGTTTCACCATTTCACGTCCTATTTCAAGAACACAGCTCCAACCTGCATTTGGAGCAAACGTGAAAGCTTCTTGAATGACCTCGTTGTCTGGTCGACCGACGAAATCTTCTCCTGACGATCAGTTTTGAACAATTTGCTAAGAAAGAACTGATGAACTAACCTTTGTCAACAAAGGCTTCCTTGATTATCTCAAAGTCAGTGATTTGCACGAATGGAATAGGCGAGAAAATAGTGTAAATTCCATCATGAAGCTTGCCCAGACGCGAGAATGACTTGTGCTGGGCTTTCCAATCGAACTGCAATATGCGAATTTCATTCAATGAGTGGAATCGAGAACGCAAACCTCAAGGAAGTTACCGATAAACGGTAGTGGGAATGGTCCCTTAGGATATCTCGCGATGAATCGATAATACTTGATTACAGCATAGGCGAGAAGAGTTAGTATCCCGAGAAATATGTAGAGAAACATCGCAGTGAGTGAGCAACAACTAACGCAAAATCGAGAAATCGTTATCGCGAGAAGGGAGAGGCGGACTAGAGATAAGTTGGGTAGAGAAATACAGAAAATGGAAGAGATTGAGAGAGAATGGCAGAGAAAAGGATGAAAACACATACATCTCTATCAATAGCGACTATAAAACCAGTCGGTTCAATGAATGAATGTAGGATTTGTCTATAAATGTGGGTTTCGTCGAATCAGAAATGTTTATTACGTGTACAAACAGCAGCAAATCGATAGGAAAACATGTTCTGCGGTAACAAGAGATCATTCAAGTCAGACTTTCTGTATGCGCAGGTTCTGCTCTTTCGGCAGGAGAATCGTCCCAACTGGAGGGTTCAGGTCGATTTCAGCTCCTTCGCACGGGGAAATCCGGAAGTTTTGGATGGTTGAAGTTAGCCCGAGGAAGAGCTCCACACGAGCAATGCCTGAATAAAATACTTTTTTCCAATCCATAGGAATAATCCAAACCTTCTCCCGCACAAACTCTCTTTCCGATGGAGAATGGGAGTGTGTGCTCGACGAGATCCTGAAAATCGCCGAAATCCTCTCAATTTAGCGTCTCAAAACAAAAAAAAAACAAAAAACTACAAATTTTCACCTTTCTCAGAGTCTTTCCATCCTCATGCAAGTATCTCTCAGGACGGAATTCTTCCGGATTTTCAAACAGCGGATCGTTGGCCATCAAGAAGTGAATATCGCCATTCACCCATGTGTCCTTTGGAATTATTTTCCCCTAAAACATCACTAGTATTTCTTGCGTTCATGCTAGACAAACTCTGATCTCCACATCTCTGATCGCCACACGCTGAACATTCGTTTGCAAGATGTTAGCTCTTCTTTGAAGTTCCAGCACGCATGCGCGGGCATACGGCATCTGAACGCTGTGTTTGAATCGGATGCAAATTCAAACGTGTGACGAAGTGACACGCCTGCGGACAATGATCGGAGATTGATACTCAATCATTGCCTCGGCTAGTGCCGGATCTTGTTTCAGTTTCAAGAGCTATGAATGCTGTGAATGGGATGCATCTAACTTTTGGTTGATCCGCCATCTGCGGCAGTCTATCTTTTCCCACGACCTCCAGAATTTCCTCACGGAGTTTGTCCTGGAATGAGAATTGTATTACCATTCGTTCAGAGTATTCCCAAACCTGAGCGTCCTGATTGAGCGCGAAAAAGAGCATGCCCCATCTGAGCGTTGTGGTTGTCGTTTCCATACCGGCGAGGAAGAAATCGGCGCAAGTTGCCATGAGGTTAGTCTGGCTGAAAAGGGGAATTGGAGATCAATCACTTTTGCGACTCTTAATGTCCAGGCTCTGGCTGAGACAATATATCGAAGAAGCTCACTCCAGGTACACATTCTGTCCGATCTTCTGCTTGTATGCGTGCACGAAGCAGGTCGGTTCATCATCGACGCTGTAGCCATTGAGGCACTTGTCCACGTTGAGCACGATGTACTTGCTCAGCTGAAAATATGGCTTGATGACACACGTTCGAGAATGCTCTCTAAATGGGTATCGTAGTCCCCCTTGCAGTCGGCCCTACTGTTCTGCCCCACCTAGAATAAAATCGCTAATCTCGAAAGACGACAATAAAATCGCTTGACGTGGAAGCACCTTCATGTACCTTTACCTTACTGCTCTACGTCAGGTTGAATTCTTCTATAGGGGAAGGAATTCCGAAAATACGAACCTTCTGGAACTGTTCTTTCTGCTTGCCGACGGTGTGCCACCCGATGATTGGCCAGTTTCTGATGGCAGGGAAAGCGAGAGCGAGGAGCAGCCCTTTGTTGTCAGTCATGTCCTCCATCATCTCAAATGGTTCAAGATTTTTCTAGTTTTCTGGACATTTCTTTGGTTTCTCGCCAACATCAATTACAAGTACTTTTTTGCACTGTTTTCAATAGCTATGGAGCATCGGGGGCTAACTTTGTTGAATCCGTTCACGTAATCCATCAGTGGTTGGCAATCATCGTACTTGTAGCGATAACCGAACAGAACATCGTTGATGATGTTGGCAACCATAACCTGAGCGATATTTCGTTACCAAAATTCTGTTTTCAGGACACCTGAATCGGCCATCTCAAATTCGCGTGATCCTTGTCCTTAATAGTGTCCAAGTGTGCGATATATTCCCCCACGGAGGATCGAACCTGAAAGAGTTATGATGCAGGCAGAGAGCGAAAACGCATTCCCTTCCCAATAACGACATTTTAATTACGCTAGGAGAAGAAGTGCTAGCATTTTCAGACAGCTTCGTCAGCAGAGATCAAGTCGCACGAGCGTCATCCTCTCTTGATAAGAGCCTACACACAAGGACGGGATAGACCCAATCTCCTCTGAATATTACTTCCAAATCTCCACAGTGTGTTGGTATTCACGTGGTTTCAGTAGGCTTACTAACGAGTTGGCTACACTGTGGCCGCGGCTTGGGTGCAATATGTACGTACAAATGTCAACAAAATTCACCTGCTCTTCCATCAGATTCTTGCCCATTCCGAAATCTCGCATGATTGAAATTGCGGCTCGTCTATTCTCTCGCCAAGTCTCTCCGTTTGAGTTGATAACTCCTGTCAAAATGGAAAATCAGGAAAGCTACACAGTGGAGAATTGACTAATTAGAAGGAACCTGCATTGGGAGCAAACGCGAAAGCTTCTTGCATGACTTCATTATCGGGGCGACCGACGAAATCCTCGCCTGAGACTTGAAATTGCGTGCCTATTTAGCGTATGAAGCACACCTTTATCGACAAACGCCTCCTTGATAATGTCGAAATCGGTGATTTGGACGAATGGAATAGGCAGGAACGTAGTGTAAATCCCATCGTGCAATTTACCGAGGCGTTGCAACGACTTGTGCTGGGCTTTAAAATCGAACTAAAGAGCTTGAGTTGTTGAGAATAAGTTGCATCAGGTGTGAATACCTCGAGGAAATTTCCAAGGAACGGGAGAGGGAACGGTCCTTTCGGGTATCTTGCCACAAAGCGGTAGTACTTGATCAATGCATAAGTAAGCAGAGTTAGAACTCCGAGAAACAAGTAGAGAAACATTTCCAGCGAGCGAGCGCACGATCAACAATCGCGCAGAGTCGAGGGAATCGTTATCGAGAGTGAGGGGAGAGACGGACTAGATAGAAGTTGGGAAGGGAAGGGGAAAGCGAGGGATGAAAACGGACAAACACGCGTGGTTGAGAGCTCAGCGGGAGAGCGGCACGTGAACGTGCAATTACATGTTCGTACAGGAAATCACAGACAAGGACGGATGTTTATTATTAGAGCAAAAATACACAGATCAGTACACTTTTGGAGGTAATTACATGCATCGGTTGAAATTGCAATGAATCAAGTTGAGATCAAAACCACTTTTTTGTAGATATTTACACTTTCTGAATGCGCACTTTCTGGTCTTTCGGCACGAGAATGGCACTGGGAGGGTACTCGAGATCAATCTTTTCTCCTTCGCAAGCACTGATTTTGAAGTTTTGGAACGTCGCTGTGAGTCCAAGGAAGAGCTCCACTCGAGCGATGCCTGAACAATGTTTTATTGTATCCGTACTTGTCAGAACGGTTGGATCTTACCTTCTCCCGCGCACACTCGCTTGCCGATCGAGAAGGGAATCGTGTGCTCAACGAGGTCCTGAAAAGGGTTTTTTTTCAAATGGAAATTTGAACCAATACTCACTTTTCTCAACGTAATTCCGTCGTCCTGGAGGTATCTCTCCGGTCGGAACTCTTCGGGGTCTTCGAAGAGTGGGTCGTTAGCCAGTAGGTAGTGGATGTCGCCATTCACCCAGGTGCCTTTAGGGATCGTCTGGCCCTAAATAATACATTTGACGATTGAGGTTGAGCCTTTGAACCGTACTCTGATCTTCACATCCCTCACGGTGACTCTCTGGACATTTGTCTGAAGAATATTGGCTCTGCGCTGAACCTCGAGTACGCAGGCCCGGGCATAGGGCATCTGAAGCTCAGAAGTTTCACTAGTCAGAGCGGACTAAACGAAAACCTTGGTCTGGTCCACCATCTCCGGTAGTCTGTCTGTGCCAACGACATCGAAGATTTCCTTGCGCAGTTTGTCCTTTAAATAGTATTTTTGTCAAGGAAAAGTAAATTTCCATTACCTGAGCTTCCTGGTTATTCGCGAACAGAAGCATGGCCCATCTCAGCGTTGTGGTTGTGGTTTCCATTCCGGCAACGAAGAAGTCATTGCACGTCGCGAGGAGGTTCATGTGACTGAAAAGTTTAGGAATCCTTCACCACCTTTATTGATATGCCTTCTCGTTGCTAACTAAAAAACGTTCGAAAAAGTGTTTGCTTCTCACCATCGCAACAATTTTCATTGAACACCGAAATTACGACTCACTCAAGGTAGTCATTGCTGCCCATCTTCTGCTTGTATGCGTGAACAAAGCAGGTTGGATCATCCTCGACATTGTAGTCCTTCAGGCACTTGTCCACGTTGGCGATGATGTACTCGTTGAGCTAGAACATGTATACATCACATGGAGAAGGTAGATCCCACATCACAAGAAGCTGAACTGCTCACCTTCGCCTGGGCCTCCTGAATCCTTCCCACCGAGTACCATCCAATGACTGGCCAGTGTCTGATGGCAGGGAAGACGAGGGCGAGCATGAGCCCAACTGATTCTGTCATCACGTCCATCAACTGAAATTCTTGATTTACTCATGTGTCTCATCTTTGAGGTAACTCAATCGCTAACCTTGCTGAATCCATTGACATAGTCCATCAGTGGTTGGCAGTCATCGTACTTGTAGCGGAATCCGAACAGCACGTCGTTGATGACGTTCGAGACCATGACCTGAGGATAGCCTTACTTATCATCTTCTCCTCCCTGACTCAAACCTGGATAGGCCATCTCAAGTCAGCGTGATCCTTGTCTTCAATGGCATCCAGATGTGCAATGTAGTCAGCGACCGACGAGCGCACCTGACATGTGCTCATTAATTCGTTCCATCACATCTAGATAGGGTTTCATGAGCCAGGTACAGATAGAAACGTAGTGTTAACTTGATACTCTTAGATTAGAAGATGAAAGTTCTGCGTCAAAAGATACAGATAGAAACAGTGTGGTGAGAGATATCTGCTACGCAGAGAAACGTAGTGCGCACATACCAAGCACACTTGCTATACCGCGCTGTTGAGAAAGAAAAGTGAGGGAGAACAATTGAAATGTACCTGTTCCTCCATCAGATTCTTGCCCATTCCGAAGTCGCGCATGATCGAGATTGCAGCTCGTCTGTTCTCCCGCCAACCCTCACCGTTCGAGTTGATCACACCTTGAGCCAACAATATGTCTTCTTCTTCTACCAAACCACTTTTTGAAAGAGATATAGAGCTTGTTTCCAACAATTCAGCAAGATTCTAATAACCTGCGTTGGGCGCAAACGCGAACACTTCCTGGATGATCTCATTGTCCGGTCTGCCGATGAAGTCCTCTCCTGAAAACATAGTTTCGTGAAGTTCTTCGATCGAAACAAACCTTTATCAACGAAGGCCTCTTTGACTATATTGAAATCGGTGATTTGCACGAACGGAATCGGCGAGAATAACGTGTAGAGTCCATTCTGTTCCTTGCCCAGTCGTTGCAGGGACTTGTACTGGTGCTTGAAGTCGAACTGAAACGGGTTTTCCATGAAAGCCATGTAAATCGGATCATAGGTCAGAAAGAAAAGAATGATTTACCTCGAAGAAATTGCCCAGAAACGGCAGCGGGAACGGTCCTTTCGGGTACTTGGCTACCCACTGATAGTACTTGAATAGGGCATACACCAGGGCGGTCAGCAATGCCAAGAGGAGGTAGAGAAACATCGTGCGAGTAACAAAAACTGCGCGCGTATGTTTTCTGGCAGGGGAGGGGAAGTATAGATATAAAGGGAGGGTGGAGAGGAGGAGACTCCAAACAAACACATAGTGGAGAAAGCGCGCGGTGTTTTCCTGATCTTTTGCTTGAGTCAGTGAAAAATGCAACGGTAACTACACGTGTTTGGAGCAGGATCTGTACCTTTCTCAGTTTGCGAATGAAATAATATTGCCTCATTACCCAAAATCTTGACAGTTGTTTTTAGGCCCGCGGTAATACGACATGAAATGAAAATGAATTGAGTTCTTAGTGATCGATCAGTTAAGACTAGAGTGGCTGAAGGAAGGGGAGAGGGAAGGCCCTGCCGCTCTCTCACAGCAAGGAATGAGAGGGAGGGAATGGGAGGAATAAAAGAGAGAACCCTTGCGCAAGGGTTTCGATCCCTTGCGCAAGGGGTGGCCTAGCAATAGGCCGTTTTCGACCTTTGGAAATGGCGATTTCTCTGTCACAGTGCTTCCTATTAGCATAATTGACAATCAGAAGTATGTCTGACGACTTTTGCATAGTTTCGACTCACAAAGGCCTTATTTGAGTGACGTGTTCTTCCCTTCTCTCCGAGCTCGTTTATCTAAGAAAGATTAGGAATTTCGCCTAAGAATGACGACTAGAGGTTGTTAGGAGGTCGTGGGCTTTAGTAAAAGACCAAAGACAAGTTTCCGAGCTCTAAGAGAAAGAGCACGTGTTGTAAACACGAAGTATCGTGAGTCAAAACTGTGCCAAAGTGGTCAGGCAGGCCATTGATTGGCAATTATGACAGCAGTAAGCATAAAACTAAGAAATTCCAAGGTCAAACGATCGAAAACGGTCTATTCAAGGTCATCCCTTCCGCAAGGGTTCGAAACCCTTGCGCAAGGGTTCACTCTTTTCTCCCTCCCTTCCCTCTCATTCCATCCCACACCGCGCACCCTTCCCCCTTCCTTCAGGTTCTCTAGTTAAGACGACTACGAATGTTTCGTGAATTTGAGGTATTTTATTCTTTCATAAATCTAAATTCCATTCAATGTGAAGTCTATGGCTATACAAAGCAGGTAGGGAGCAAAGCACTAGTATAGTCACGACTCTTTCCCAACATGTTCGTGAACTCTCCCTTAGGTGCTCAACTTGTAGAGGAATTTGCGCTCTCTCTACTTTCACCCGGTCAGACTTACGAAATTGCGCAGATCCATAGATCAAAATGAGCAGGGACGCGTAAGTGTTGTGAAATCGTCTCTCCCCGTCTCTTCCGTCTCTCTCACTGTCTCCCTCGATAAATAGTGAGGAAAGAGGAGCGAACTTTGACGCGGATCACAATGTTCCTTCTCCTTCTTCTTGGAGGAGTAGCCGTTCTCGCCTACTTAGTCTTCCGCTACTACCAGTATGTCGGCAAGTACCCGAAAGGACCTCGGCCACTGCCGTTCATTGGCAATCTGCATGAGGTTGGCGGTCCCTTTCACTTTTCCAGTCATTCTTTGCCATCCAATAGGTCCGATACGGTTTCTTGAATATCAAAGAAGCTTTGCGTTTGCAGTTCGACTTCAAAGCACAGCACAACACGTTCCAAAAGTTCGGCAAGGAACACCCCTCCATCTACACGGTCTTCTCCCCGATGCCATTCGTGCAGCTAACAGATTTCGAGACGATGCGAGAGGCATTCGTGGATAACGGTGAGGGCTTTCATTTCGAATCGATGAAAAAGGTTTTAAAAGGCATTGAGTAAGATAAAGTAATTCCATTCATTGTGGGAAGTTTTGAACATCGGATTGTTCTTTAGTGATCGTATCTCCATCTCAGGCGATGCTTTCACCGGCCGCCCCAGCAACAAGATCGTGCAGGAAGCGATTTCATTCGCGCCGAACGCAGGTACGAAACTATCTTCTGGCATTCCGTTTGTTCGCTTTCTATCATCAACGATCGATCGATTAGCGATCGATTCCTAACCGTTCCCACCATGTTTCACCATACAAATTCTCGTTCAGGAGTGACCAACGCGAGCGGCGAGAATTGGAAGGAGCAGAGACGCGCTGCGATCTCCATTCTGAGAGACTTTGGAATGGGCAAGAATCTGATGGAGGAGCAGGTAATGTTCGTAGGCTCCGAATTATTGCTGATCAGGGAGGAACAAATCTGATCAGGTTCGCTCGTCCGTCGAAAACTTCATCGATCATCTGAAGAGCATCGAGGACAAGGACAACGTGGACATGCGGTGGCCGATTCAGGTGGGGTCAGCAGGAATAAGTGCATAGATCACCACCAATTACGCGTTAAGCGATCACTCGTACGCATTTCTCAATCTCATATCCCAATTAGGACAGTACACATTGTGAAATTCCCACGAGGATAAGTCGAATGGAACTTGGACGATGGCGAAAAAGTGAAATTAAAGTGAAATTAAAGGTCATGGTCTCCAACGTCATCAACGATGTGCTCTTCGGTCAGCGATACACCCACAATGAGTCACAGCCATTGATGGAGTATGTCGGAGATCTCAACAAGGTAGGGTTGAATGCCGTTTCAATTGAACATGTTGAGGAAATGCAACGAAAATATGCGTTTCAGTACCTCGAACTCTGCACTAACTCAGTCGGTATCATGCTCGGCTGTGGTTTCCCCTTCCTCGCCAATCTTCCCTGGATTGGCTGGCACGTGTTTGGGAAGTTCAAGCACGGCATGGAACAGGTTGGCATTGTTTTCTACCCGAAGATTCTTGACGAGGGCCGAATCTCAATATGAATTTCCAATTTATTGAGCAATCATAGTGGTTCGTGTACTCCCTACCCAAAATCTTCCATTTTCAATGATCCACGGATATAAACAAAGTAGAAACGTTCACATTCAGGTCAATCGGTACATCGTCGCCAACGTTGAGCGGATTCTGACGGAGTACGACGTCGACGACGAACCGATCTGCTTCGTGCAAGCCTACGCGCAGAAGATGAGGGACAACGACAAGCTAGAGTAAGTCTCTATTGAATTGAAACTCTCTATTGAAAATGGATGAAATGTTAGATAGATGAGATGGTTTGATGCCTAATGATGAAATGAATGATTTCAGCAAGGTCAACCTGATGGCGACATGTGCCGACTTCTTCATGGGTGGACAGGAAACGACGACGACAACGCTGAGATGGGCAATGCTGCTGTTCGCGAAGAACCAGGACCTCCAGGTATTCATGCGTTGTCTAATGCACAATACTCTTATAATTTCGACTGTGACTGATCAGACAACTATGTAGTGACGTTCTCATTCAGGAATGCGAAGGAAAATATCACCACACTGAACGAAGTAGACGATAGCCTTTCAGGACAAACTCCGAGCTGAGGTGCACTCTGTGGTCGGACAGGACAGGATTCCAACCATTGCAGATCAGATCAATGTGAGTTGAATGCTTTCTTTCTACCATCAGCTCTAAATTGAAGATGCCATTTGCTCGCGCCTGCGCGCTGGAACTGCAGCGATTCACCAACATTCTAGTTACGAACATCATGAGAGTGACCACAAGGGACGTCGAAATTAAGGTGAGATTTCTCAACCACATTCTCAGAAGAATGCTGTCATTCAGGGCCAGTTGATCCCGGAAGGCACATGGGTCAACGGCGACATTCACTACATCATGGCAAACGATCCGCTGTTCGAGAAGCCAGAGGAGTTCAATCCGGACAGATACATTGCCGTGGATGGAAAAACGCTGAGAAAGGTTCGGATCTGGCCTAAAATAGGGGTAATGACTGTCATTCAGGAGCTCGTCGAGCACACGGTTCCGTTCTCGATGGGCAAGAGGGCCTGCGCTGGCAAAGGTGAGTTCTCCGACTTTCTTCATTACTTTAAACGCGTTCTCTGTAAGAACGCAAGTGAAATGGTTCAAAACCAGCAGAAACATTGCCCAGAGCTCATATTGGTGTACATGACCCTTAGGGGAAAGTGCCATAAAAGTCTCAACAACAACTTCACTGGGCTCTATTCACCTCTCAGTTTTTTCTCGTTCAGGCATCGCCTCAGTCGAGCTGTTCCTCGGCCTGACCGCAACCTTCCAGCACTTCAAGATCTCTGCTCGTCCCGGGGAAGAGTTGGATCTCGTCCCCGGCCCGGGAGTGATGATCCTGCCCAAAGATCAGAAACTGCGCATCGAGAGAGTCTGAGTTGCAGACATGTTAATGTTTCACTACTTTGTTTATCTGATCTAAAACTGTGACTGTTCAATTGCATCGATTGTTACCAAAAGTTATCGCAGTAAATGGCTCCAAATCATGAAGGTGATAGCGCATTTGCTACATCTGAGGAGTGTTTTGCGAGGTGATTGTTCGATTCGCTACTTCGTTTCTGGGATAACTGATTGATGCTAGAAGTGGTAGGCGAGAGCAGCATGTAGGAAGCGAGCGTCTCAGAACAGACTTTCGAATCGAGGCTGTAATTGATTTTTTTTCAGTTTTTTAGCAAAAAAATGCTGAAAAACGCACCACTACTGAGCATCAAACACCAGGGGTTCGCGAGTGATATGAAGAAAGTGAAGGCGTAGAAGTGCTTGCGTATCGCGAAGTAGAGGGGAGGCTGAGTGCCCGCCTGAATCAGGATGAAACCTTTCATTCTAACCAAACTTAACTCACATCTGCGGAGAGAATGCAGATAATGGTGATGAAATAGGCGGTAAGGGTGCAGAGTGAGCAGAAGAGCACGAACGACGTAGCCAGTATGAAGACTTCGTTTCGCCAGCTGCGCATAGGTCTGGAGTATAATTAGGTTCATTAACTTTGTCGAGCTTCTAAATCTCTGAAAAAATCCTCCTTTCCAGCGATAGTTCAAAGGTATTTCGAAAATTGTCAAAAAAAAGCAGATAGCAGATTGACGCCTCCTACTCAAATTTTAGCTCAGCCAAACATGCTATTTTCACCATTGAAAATTGTGAAAGTTTTGAAATATGAACTACGAAAGTATGATCTCATCATCACGTGTGCATTTTCGTATCATATGATCCTTGAAGCCAGACGAGTCGAAAGTGCATGTGTGGGCTTACCGTTTTCGAAGTGACAAGAATATGCGTGTGTAGCACAGTGTGGAAGCTATGCACCCGAGGACTCCGAACGCACAAAGAATTTGGGAGTTGATCTAAATTTTTCCTTTTTTTCTTCATCATTTTTCTTCCTTGTTCTGTGATCCTAGCTTTGCGAATTACTTTATCACGAACCTTAAGTTCAGTGCCCAAACGAGCAATGCGCGTCGATCCCGTTAGAAACCCATAGTAGCGCCAGCTCTGACCAATCGTGATGTAACTGAACACAAAATGAACACAAGCTTCTACTGGAAATAGTCACCATCCATAGATAATAGGAATAATGAAGTGGAAGGTAACGATACGTTTGATCGATAGATGCTTCAGAAGCTGCTATTAGAAATTTCGAGCTCATAAAATAAATTCTAAAGAAACCTTTGTGATATTAAGTGCGGGATGGCATATTAGAAGCATCCTAGAAACTGACATAATCGTAATACCCAAAATCTGGAAATTTAATAATGAAAATAAACGGCAAAGTACCCTGCATTACTTGAGCGACTAAACACACGAATATTTGTGCATAGAGCAGTTGCGGAAAAATCGTATCGTTCATGGCAAGAAAGAGTGGATACAGCTGTGGCCAGTCCTAAAAGTTTCCAGCTACAGAGTTTTATTTCAAGGATGGAAAACCTGGGGAAGCTCCAACACAAAGTACATGAGAACGTACCAAATATCGAAGATTGACTGAAAATCAATGGTTGAGTAAATACAATAATGTCTCGGTACCTGACTGCAAGTAAGCCGAAAGAAGAAACTTCCGTGCATATCTGAGCCTCGTTTGCGATAGATCTCGAAGAGTATTTGAGCGTAGAGGAAAAGACTAACAACAGTGAATGGAAGAAGAAAGTAGTACAGTTGAGGACGGTCAATCTCCATTATTGAAATGGGGAACAGAAAAGGAACTAATATAGTGATAGCGCTATGCGGAAGTCCGCAATAGATGATCTCAGGCGATTATTATGATACATCGCAAAAACATGAAGAGTTGAACCCTGTGATTCTCCATCTCGTGAAGTCATGAGATTATAGTGAGGTCTAGATGTTTGAACCGGGCTAATAACATCCTGAGATAAATAAGCACTACAATGCTTGAGAAGCCGACTACTTGCTTCTCTGCCAAATATAACCTAGCTCAATTGCTTCAAAAATGTTGAAAGGTCTAGAGTTGGTGTGTGTTCGGTGCATACTTTCTTCGAAATGTATCTTGATCGCAAGAACTGGTATAAATAGCCGATGAAAAAGATTACTTAAATATTTTCTCATATCTTGGTACCATTTGCAGACTCCAGGATCTTCGTGAGTTTCTAAAACAATCACAATTCATTCTAATTTTTAGAGTATTCAATTTTGTATTGTTCACCAATGAAGGCTAGAACATTTCACAAAAGCATTTCACCTCCTTTTCCTTTTCTAGCTTCAGCATGAGAGATGTCGCAAGTTGCTTCTGAGCCTGTAATGCATAACGGTTTCTCTGTTCCTTACAGATTAAGCCTTACAACCGAGCAAGATGGATTGTGATGCGCAGTAGAATTATAGTCCGCACTGCCAACTGAAACAGTAAGTAATAGTTCGGTTATCAGTTGTCTAATATGCAAAACAAATGCAAGTATCTCACTTTTGAATGCATTGACAACAGCGTAGATTCGTATGTTCGGTCTCTTCTGAAAAACGTCAATTTGCTCGGAGAGAACAATGGTTCGCACCTTGCTCAGTGGCCAAACCTTGGCTTGATCGAAACGGGTCTCAATTCTTTCTGCGTTTTTCACCAACTGAAAAAGGAGAACTCTCAAAATATACTTTCACAGTTCGCAACCTGAACGCTGCAGTCATTTGACGACTTTCCATCACCAGCTCTTGCGGCTTCTGTGAACATCATAGACTAGCTTCTTTGAAAGAAAGAGAACTTACTCAAAATTTCCTTTATGAACTGCCCAACCCACGAGGGAATTGGAAGATCCTCGGCGAAAATGACCAGTGTGAGAGTTGTAATAAGCAGTAGGTTCACGAGTCGAGTCATGACACGAAGAATTGGATTCAAAGTTGTTTGTCAGAGCACTCACAGAGCTGGGATTGGTAGAAATTTATAGCGAACTGTTTACAGTTGAAACCACAAATTTGAATATTCCTGGCCACTGTGGGGAAACATAGCATCGAGAGAAGGGACGAAATATTGAGGAGATGTCATAGAGTAGTGCTTTACTTTGGCTGATCTTCGAATAGAACCCTTCGTTGGATCTTCGTTTTCCCTTGTTTTGCCATCCTTTCGGTTCTATTTTTGCACACGCGGAAGCAAGGGGTACCGTATGGTGCACGTATTCCACGTGTACTTATGGATTGCTCTTGTTTTAAAATGCTAAATCAATATTTATCCGAAGTATAGTTGGAGATCCGCGTTGAGAATGGATCGAAACAGCCAAAACTTGTCCTATATCTTTCATTTAGTCGGCATTCACAGGTATAATGCACGCGAAAGTACATTTCGAATTATTCTTGCAGGGTTCTCAACACTGAATGTACGCAGATAACGACGAAATGATAAGGTCTAACTAGCGTCGAAGAGCTTCAATTTTTCCCTCCTCGAATACAGGAAAAAAAAATTTTGTTTTATTTGTTCCCACTTGCTTATTCGCAACCTTTTCACATCATTTCAACCTAGCAATATTTTTAAAAGAATTTTTGCACAAGGTTCACTTACTTTTGCACCGCATTAAAATCTCATTTATACAGAAATTACATTTGCAGGCGGCGAATTTCATCTCGCCGATTTATTGGCACTGAATGTGGGGGAGAGCTAACATGATTGGGCTTTCTCTCTCTCCTTCTTAGTCTCTGCCCGTAACATTCGCGCGTGTGAGATTGTTGTGCTGTCTCAATCTCATCAGCCATAGCAATTACGCTGTACCTATCAATTAGCTCGTGCGAATCGAAATATCGGCCCATCTCTCGCGTCTTCACTGCGTTAAGAACGTCGATATGGACTGTTTTCGACCGCCGGATCCTTCTCTTCATCATGTGTTACGAGTCGCTAAGATCACGCTCACATTCACATCAATGATAATGTCTGTCATCTGTGTCGCGATTATCCGAATGTCTCCAACCATTTCAAGAGATTACGCGAGGCGGCTCTACATGGTTATTGTTAGTTTATTATTAATTGATTTTCTGAATAACGTTTGAGTTAAATCAGGTCCTCGCAGCTTGTTTCGATATTTATGCACAATTCATTTTCGACCCACAATACATCATGCCTTATCTTTGCGTGTATCGTGATGCTCCTCTGTTCAATATCCCACTTAATCCAGCTTGGGGTTTCGTAAGTTACATAAAGCTTTCGCATATCTCGAATCACATTTCAAGATTATTTGGATTACCTTATTCGCATTGCATATTCCAATCTACGCCACGTGTTTTATCCACCGACACCAGGTGAAACTTTGTTTTCGAAGAAGCGAATCTTTGGTTTTGTGATCGCAGGTGCTGAGAAGCAATTTGAAATGTTCCAGGTAATTGTCTCACCAGATTCGTTACTGAAGCTTAATCCTTGTGTCCATGCCGTTGTTCTAGTCATAATAGCACTGCCTTGTCTGAGTTACGGATCCGCTTATTATGTGAGTATACACTATTAGAACTAAATCAAACATATAAGTTCAGATTGCTTGGGACAATTGTGATGGCTGGATCGTAAAAGTGATCCGATTATCTTGAAACTTTCATTGAAATCGAGTTTCAGCTTCTCTCGAGTGACTGGGATCCATCGATATCGTCACGAATGGAGTGCATGTTTCAATATGCTGAAATCAGAAAGTACGCCTCACTCTTGTTCTCGAATTGTGCGAATTTTAGCTACTGGGGCGCTTTTTTGTTCACACTCAGCTTGTTTCTAGCAACGTCTGTGAGTGATTCCTACGCTTTATATTCTTTCAGTCGCCTTGTAGATTTCACTGCACACATTCCATCTCATCGGGCAAACAAGAACTCTTAGTAGGACAACGAAGTCATTTCACCGGATGCTCATGTTTTCATTGATATCGGTGGTATAATTACCAATGAATTCGTGAAAATAATAGAAAATCAGGCAGCAGTCCCGATGCTGTTCATTGTAACTCCCTTCTCTGCCGCGATGGTATACTATCTGTATTTCATCAACATCGTCGAAAAAGAGAGTGAGTCGTTGCAATTTGCATGATTCAATATGCCAGATTTCAGTCCCAGTAATGGATATTGCGAATGTGATAATCTCCTTTCACTCTGTTATTCATTCTGTTGTACTTATCATCACAACTCCAGTCTTTCGCAAACTATTCATCAAGGTGAAACTTTCCATCAAGGCCGAAATTATTCTCAATTATCTTCAGACATTCTGTTCAAAGTCTACATGTTCCTCTTCCGTTGTTCTTCCATCATCGATGCGCTATGAGTATTGATAAAGAAATGAACGAATTAACGAATTGTGACATCCGAAATCTTCCTCGCACTCGATTTATCTTCAATACTGACCTGAAAATGTTTCATTACATTTCGTA
Organism: Pristionchus japonicus; assembly: GCA_900490845.1. NCBI lineage: Eukaryota > Metazoa > Nematoda > Chromadorea > Rhabditida > Neodiplogasteridae > Pristionchus > Pristionchus japonicus. The sequence goes on from LS491522.1 coordinate 170,624, forward strand.
TATTGACCATTCTCCAAACCTTCGATAATGAAAACTTCTGATGAGGTGGTTTCTTGTTGACCGCTGATTTTCGAACAAATCCCAACAGTAGCAGTGCCTCATAACAAATTTATTATCTCACGCCAGACAACTTTCCCTTGAGAATCTCTCACTCTTGCTAAACAGGAGAATGAGAAGCTGCATGGCTTCTTTTGGCTTACACGAAGTAGCAATATCTAAGTCTCACAGAGAGTCCGGGCAGTGGCCACATGACAAACGCGAACAGTGCAGGAAGATTGTGTAGATCTTGCCCGAGCACGGCTGCTCCGCATAGGACTCCAATGGGTATTGATGAGAGTAAGAGTGGAAGAAGAACCTGGTATTTAGGGCTCAGTTTATGGTGAAATTCTCGCTCACCTGAACAATCTGAACCCGAAAGAAACGTCTCTGCATTTGGATTGTTTTCGTGCTGAAGGCGGTTCCCAGAAGGGCTAGTTCTGTGCGGATCTGAAACACAATCATACAGAGGGTGTTGAACGCAAAATGATCAACCCTCGTGGCGCTGATTGCAATTAGCGCGTAACTCGCAGCGTAAGATGGGACAACATCGTAAGCAGTAAGATGAACAGCATCGAACGAATTCTAAAATGCAAGATGTATCGTTTTGCTCAATGTACGTCCTCACTTCAGCGATAATTGGCATGCCAAACACGTGAAATTCGCTCAAATTCGTGCCATGAAGACGGTTGACACTAATTGCCATCTCAGCTCGAAGATTATCGGTAGGCAGGAAGTACCGCATGAATGTCTGAGCTTTAAAATTGAACTGACGCTTAAAACCCGTCGTTTTACCAATCCATAGATGTAAGATGCTAGCGGCAACGAATATGCAAGAACCATTTTCAATGTATTGCTCATTTCACGTCTGGAATTTGGTGTTCATTTGGAATTTGAGAATAAACAAACTTGTACAAGGATAACCACTGCAGAACCGCTGGAGCCGGAATCAACTGGAAATTCTTACGTGTGCAAAACAATGTTTACAAATTTTGGTAAGTGATACCTGCCACATTATCTGAACCTGAGCAAAGAAAAGTAAGCAAACGACGTCGTTTGCCCAGGGCAAAAGATAGAACAGCAATGGACCGTACAAAACACCCATTAGGTTCCCATCAACGATTAGCACGGTCTGAATTTAAGGTTTTGTGGTAGAGGATGGATTTGAAAACAAACATCAATCGTGATAAAGATCCAGAAAGCCGTGCAGAATGAGAGTAGTGCCGAGATAATACATGAGATGTGGTAGACTCTAGCGGAGCGCCCAATGTTAGTGCGAGCGAGACCGATTACCAGAACAAGGTTCAAGACCATTCCAGCCAGACCTGAGATAAACGATGAGGAACTTAATAAAATATGCATTGCCTTCCAGCGGAATAAGCACTCGAGCCACAGAGATCCAAGCACTTCTCATCTCTGTTCGAAGCGCGAATGAGGAAGGTCGATAGTGATGAAGACTATTCAGACCAAAGGAAGAACTAGAAGGGGACTGTCGATAAATGAACCGGTAATTATGATTGTCAACTGACGAATATGTCTTCTGTTCTCTGTTTGATTCGTTCGCATTTCAGAAATCAGAATCTCCCAGGAGATTTGTCTAGCTTACTCGTCTTGAGTTACGAAACGTAATGAAATAATTGTGTTGAGACTGAAACTCGGAAACAATCGGAGATCGTATAATTATTCCACTACCCATCTAATCTATCTTTACAAGAACAGTACAGTGAAGAAAATGTTGAAAGGCTGCCCGTAATTGTCAGTTATTATTTAGTACACATTTTCCGCGAAAACAGGTGTGAATTCACAAAATCTTCGTCCGCCTATGCTGCCATCTCCAGTGGACAGATAAAGCAGCTTTTGAATGGAGCGCACTCATCAATCATGTACCTGCAAACTTGATGAGTTTGCGCATCATAAAACTGGAGCAGCTATCATTCAGATTAACGTACGGATAAATTTGAATTTGCAAACAACGAATTGAATTTAGGGAAATTATTCACTTGTTGAGGTGCACTCGTTTCTGATCTTCCGGTTCCTCTCGAAGCACACCTTGAGCAGCTTTGAAGTTTCCCATCTAGCAATCGGATACAAACTGTCAATCTTCTAGCTATTATCGTACTTCGCGCTCATTACCGAACAAATGTACTTTTTGTACTTTTTGTACTTTTTTTTACTTTTGGCGAATTTACACTTTCACTCGCCGATTTTTGTTTCATGCGTTTTCCCGACCATGATAAGTGGACGGATACGAAAATTGGCCGGTGAAATATTTCTATAAACAGGTTAAAATTAAGTTTGAAATTTACACG
>LS491522.1:183853-223886 GCA_900490845.1 Pristionchus japonicus
GTGTAAATTTCAAACTTAATTTTAACCTGTTTATAGAAATATTTCACCGGCCAATTTTCGTATCCGTCCACTTATCATGGTCGGGAAAACGCATGAAACAAAAATCGGCGAGTGAAAGTGTAAATTCGCCAAAAGTAAAAAAAGTACAAAAAGTACAAAAAGTACATTTGTTCGGTAATGTGCGCGAAGTACGATAGTTTCAAAATTAACGCGGATATCAGAAGATCCGAAGATCCCTATCCCCTCCCTAAAGTTGCGTCCTGCAGGCCCATTGCCTGATGTCAGGATGAATCTGTAATCTGTAATCTGTAATCAGTTTGGATGCGAAATCTGGGTAGATCACGGATTTTAATTACGAGCCGTTCGCAGATTCATGTTTACACATATGTTCTTAGACATGCACGGCCTAATCTTTTATCTGGGCATATCACCGCTGGCAGGATCAACCTGGTAACTGAAAACTTCATGTATCTTGTAGACTTTTTATGTTTAGCTCGCTTTACAGATAAAATCACCTTTGTAAATGCAGTCATTCGTTCAACGGCAGATTTGAGACTCGGATTAGGCTCATCAACCACTCGTGCTTCAGCTTGAGCCGTGCATTTTACTGCAATGCAATCAGTTTTCATAAAAAAGGAGCTTAAATTTTTCTAACAATTATTCACCGATTGTTGTGACTAGCAATTGAAAATGAATGGATCTCACACAGTTGTGGTGTAATTTTCGCTGCTTCGGGCGTTTGCAGAAGGAGCATAACATGAAGAAGGATTATTGACGCCTGAAGCATTGATGTGTTGCAAGGGAAGTCGTTTCATTGAAGTGTCCTGCGAGCCTTTATGTGTTGTGGCATCCTCCCTTTCTGTTGTGAGATTCGCCCTGTCTGCCGATGATGGATTACAACATCGCACTATAAGCAATAATATAAAATCTGTGCAATTCTGTAGACTCCAGGCACGTCTCGATTCAGCGGACAGAGCTCAGGAGAGTGCAGATAGTGTTTCATGTATGTTATTTCCCCGATTATAATCAGACGGAGGGCCAGAGTGTGTGTTCGTTGTTGGGCAATATCTCATAAACACTGACTACGGCACACAAAGACCAGAAACTATTCTGAATTGTCTGATTCAATTTCTAAACGATATTTCCTGCAAAAAATTTTGAATATTTTTTGTTGTGCGTTGTGCTTTTTCCAGAAATCACTGAGTCGCGGCTTCCCTACGAAGCACTATATGCGTGATATTCTGTTGTTGTCACGTCGGTTGTTTTCTTGCGACTTTTGTTGTTGCGGGCACCCTTCACCCCATATCCCGCTCCTTCTCCGTACTTTTAGACAGAATGAGAAAAATGAAGGAAGATTTGAATTCAGGCAATGAAAATAAAGACGCTCACAACAATCAATGTTGATGCGTTTCAATTGACTTTTTGGAAAATATCACTTTTTCCGCTAGACATAGTGACATAAAATTAGCCGGTGATTGCGGTATTCATCACATCGCTGGATTGGCTTTCATTCTTTCTCGTCCATCAGAAATGGACACGCGACTTGATGTTGACCACACTGGCGTAAGCAGTGCTGGGATCGTTTTCCAGAGAAAGTGCATCTTGTATTCTTCGGAGAAGTAAATTACGATAATGGGATTGAAAATGGGAAAGAGCGCTGTGAGAGGAACAAGAACCTAAATATTTTTCAGTTAAAAAACAGATCCCGAATCGGATTGACTTTCTGAGTTGCTCCAAAGTCAAGATTGGTTGTCATCCCAGCAATTAATATGAATGATGGAAGGAAGAACAACAATATTGGGTTGAATGTCTATGAGATTAGTGCTTGTTGGGCATAAAAAGATTTTCAAAATCATTCTTCATTTAAAAATAAAGAAAGGTAGTATTTTGTGATTGAGATTTTCCCAAAAACTCGACTAACTTGAGCTGCCAAGGTATTCAAAGCTCTTCGATGCGTCATCCTCAGTCGATTACTCATTACCGAGTTCTTCATTGCCTTGTGGATTCGCCAGCCTGAGAGCCCCAAAATCAAAAGCATGAATCCGCTTAAAATTTCCAAGAAAGCAACCATGATGATTAGCTGAAGCAGCAGGAATACAGTCGATACAACGACTGCTGAGGCGCTCTCCGTATTTGCTGCTTCATTCTTGATAGATAACAAACCGACATATTAAAATTGAGCGCCTTACATTGAGGTCATAAATATGCATGTAGCTGTGCTCATAAGCTGCGTCAAACTCATTACCAAAGAAGAACATTTCTTCGAACAATCTGAAAGTGTGGCATGTTTGTATTTTCTGTTGTGCGACAGTACCTCCAAATCGTGAAACATAAAATAGTTGCTGTCGTAAAACCAACCTCCGACTGCCTATATCGTAAATTGTACGCTAAATAGCTATGAAACTCACTATAAAATAAATAGAGAAATCTTCCTGTTACCTTGAACATTGAAACAACAAATTGACTGTATAGTATTCGTGCATACAACAATCTAACGTTTTATTTTTTTTTTCAGGAGTCCATAACGGTATATGAAGCTTCATGTAATACATAAAAGTGCAGAGATAAAAAGCGCCATACACATTTGAATCATAGCTGGAAATAGTCGGATATCGTTTTATTTATTTTTATTTCGAAAAACGAACACGAATCAGTACAAAGTTATTATTCCAAGGAGCAGTAGAAAGGAAAACAAGAATACGGGGAGCAGAGTACCATAACTGTGAAGTGTGCTATCACCGCTCCGAATTGTTGCTATTAAGAGACCTGCTCCGTAAAAATCGATGATTTTCGCCTACCCCCCGGACACGTTCCTCTCGGAACGGGGCCAGCCAGCTCATACTCTAGCGTTAGGAGGGTCTTGTGCTCACATGGCACATAGCACCCCTTGTTCGGGGTTTCCAACCCTACGGCACGAGAAAAGTCGACAAATGTGTAAAATGTTCGAAAAATCGTTAAATACAAAGTTGTTGAGATAGACTCAAATGTTCACGTGCATTACGTTAGAGGTCCCCTGGGGCACTGGGAGAGCCACTAAGTTTGAGTGCCGCTCGATTCCGGAGAATTTTGATCGTCACAATTTTTAGTTTTTGGATCAAAGCAGGCCTTTGTTGAAGCCGCCTCTAGGGGTAACCTAGGTGAACCTTGTAGCCCACTGGTAGTTGTGTAAATGCATCAACTGGGCCTACCCGGTCTTTAGCATCCCAGATATTTTTTTACAAAGGCTCTGAAGTTGGTTCAGATTTTTCATTTTATTTCATAACGTTGTTCATTTTCTGGAGCTAGTGCGCCAAATCACTCAAATAGTGAAGTTAGGCCATCTAGCGAATATTGATCGCCATAGGAGTCGATTCCGCCACCATGAGTTTTTAGACCATGACCCGGGGTTCATGGTCTCGGAGTGACCAACCACCATGAACCCGGGGTCATGGTCCGAAAAGGAGGTGGAAAGTCATGATGGAGGATGTTCATGTAGTATGCACCAAAGTATAGTACAGCTCCACAGTAATACACAGTACCCTGAGACACCGTAATATGGCTATCATAAACTGATTTATTTTCGAAAATTCTTTATTTAGTCAGTTCTCGATTTCACGACTGGCTGATTACGGTATTTCAGGGTACTGTATGGTACTGAGGTACTGTACCATTCATTGATGTATACTAAATGAAGTTCTTCCATCATGACTTTCTACCTCCATTTTGGACCATGACCCCGGGTTCATGGTGGTGGACCACTCCGAGACCATGAACCCCGGGTCATGGTCCAAAAACATCATGGTGACGGAATCAACTCCTATGGTGATGATAATTCACATGATGGCCTAACTTCACTATTTGAGTGATTTGGCGCACTAGCTCCAGAAAATGAACAACATTATGAAGTAAAATAAAAAGTCTGAACCTACTTCAGAGTCTTTGTAAAAAAATATCTGGGATGCTAAAGACCGGGTAGGCCCAGTTGATGCATTTTCAGACACAACTACCAGTGGGCTACAAGGTTCACCTAGGTTACCCCTAGAGGCGGCTTCAACAAAAGCCTGCTTTGATCCAAAAACTAAAAACTGTGACGATCAAAATTCTCCGGAATCGAGCGGGAAACAAACTTAGTGGATCTCCCAGTGCCCCAGGGGACCTCAATCGTAATGCACGTGAACATTTCAGTCAATCTCAACAACTTTGTAGTTTACGATTTTTCGAACATTTTACACATTTGTCGACTTTTCTCGTGCCGTAGGGTTGGAAACCCCGAACAAGGGGTGCTATGTGCCATGTGAGCACAAGACCCTCCTAACGCAAGAGTATGGGCTGGCTGGCCCCGTTCCGAGAGGAACGTGTCCGGGGGATACTCGAATTTTACCGATCCGGTCTCTTAAATATAAAACTGACCGGCTGAACAACAGTAAACAAAATGTCAACAATGACGAATGTAAATGTGAAATATCTGAAATGAATTCAATCCAAAGTCGCCAATATGATGCCCTGGTAACCTGTATAACTGAGTGTAGCCCCGCTTCAAAAATGCAATGTGAATTAAAATTCCATTTAGAAGAAGCGACAAAATCACCGAGGTAGAGCAGAAAATAATGTAGAACGCCGCGAATATCGTCATCTCTTATCTGAAGAATGAGCTTTGAACAGCCGTGATAGGCAGGTAGACAACTTGCTTGGCTGTGATATTTACAGTGAGAAGGAACAAGATACGGCGGTATTTATGAGACGAGGTCTCGACCTGGGACGTCCCTGGGACGTGTTAGGCGATCGTAAGTAACAAGTGCAAAAGGAACGCAGGCTAATTATGGCTTGAGCTCTGAAAAGTAGAGATAACTTCTTCAACAATAAAACAAATTGCATAACGCCTGCAATAATTCTCGGCCGATTATTGTTGGAAAATATACATCGATTATGTATTTTTCTTTTTTACATAGGGACGATTCGGGCTCAGTTTTCCACATTTTCAGGCAATCAGCCGTAAACAGAATGGATGGGGAAAGTGTTCTACATCCAGAAATTTGTGTGTGATTTTCTGTTTTGGAATTGTGCAAGTCGACTACGACAGAAATCACTTTGGCAAAAAAATTGTGAGACTTCCTGGAAGCACTGCAATTTTTCGCTTCGAAATCCACAGAGTCGCAACAACCGTTGGACAATGCACGTCGTTCCCTTCCTCGTTCTTGCAATTTTCATCGGACGATCCAACTCCATCCGAGGAATGCCGCTGCCGCTCACCTCTGGCTACGCGCCGATAGGTAACTAAATTGGGTACTTGTGGAGTTCACCGGAATAGTGTATATTCACCATCCTCCCCGACTACAAACCTTGCTCAGGGCAATACAAAGAACACAAGTGCCCAAAATTGTTGATTCTCACATGATGAATTATACATCTGGAGCATTCAGATCGAAGTTCCCTCGAGTCAGCGATCCTTCGAGAATTACACTCTAAATTAGTGCCGGGAATACGGTTTCGCGTTTACGATCGCGATTTGGTAGCAGCTCTGGCCTCAAACAGGAAGGTGAGAAGATTCGATTGTCCTTGTCGGTTTCCCAAGTCATCATTTCAACAGAATCAACGCTAATGTTGAATGTTTTTCAGAGCGCCAACATTAGTCCTGAACCTCGTGAGAACCTCATACGTATCGCCCGGATGTCGGCTCGCGGCTTCGGTCGATGATGCTGCCGACCTCTCGACAGCTATACTCCGTTTGCATTTCCTACCTCAACCCTTCCTTCAATCTCCTCCTCTGCCCATTCCGTCCTGTATTCTCTGTACCTCTCTGATGTCACACTCTATTGTCGATACTTGTATCCCCTCAATTGATTGTCTGCATAATGAACTAAGTTCTTAAAGTCCTTAAGTAAAGATCTCGAACGAAAAATGGGCAAGATCAAACGACTTTGTGACTGTCTGAAAATGTCTGTGTTTAGTGCTTGGCAACGGAGGGCTTAACGACTTTGTCCATTGCAAAGAACCTAAACTCCACTGTGTCTAAGCTCGCCTCCTCACTTCAACCTCCTTCAATTTCAACCCGAAACGATGCCTATGCATCTGCTCATCTGCGCTGCGCTTCTGATGCCTCAAGTAGGATTTTTCACTAATCAGAAAGATGTCAAGGGCTCCTTTCTCATAATACCAAGAGCAACGCTTATCAGCGTTATTACGGGAGCACATCATGCTTTATTTCGCCAAATGCATGTTAAATATCAGCTGGCATTCGCCACTTGCTACGTCTCACGAACCGAGTCGATCCGCCGCGACGTCATCAGTGTCATCCCACAAGTGACGCTCGTGGGATGCCAGATGCTCTGCACTGCCCGCGCCAAGGTTAGACGATCCCTCAAAATCCAATCGTTGTGAGCTGTGGTGATAACATCCATCGAGATGCCCTGATTACCAGTGCGAGGCGAGACTATTGAACGCGACACGGACGGCTTGCATCCTGCTCGGCGCACCCATCGCTGATGCCTCCACGAATCGCTGTCCGGCACCATTCACCGCTCAAGTGAAGACAGATATCGGCTGCGTTGGTCTGTATGGCTGGAAACAGCACGTGTATTAGGGATAAGAGATGGGTATCGGTATTACGGCGCCTTTCTTCCCTCTCATCTTGCGGATCCGCTGATTTTAGCGGATCCGCCAATCGAGAGTGAAGGGAGAGGGAGGGAATGAAAGGGAGAGGGAGGGAGGCAAATCCACTCAAAACAGCGGATCCGCTCATTTCTCCCTCCACCCTAGCGGATCCTCTGACCATTTGCATCTCCCTCACTCTCCTCTCGCGGATCTGCGATTTGAGAGTTAAAGAGGAGTGGAGGGCGCCGTAATGCCGATACCGAACTCGCATCCCTAACGTGTAATGAGGAGATGATAATAAAATGCATCAGCAAATCCGCAAGGCCCGATCTCCGCGGGCTACACGCCCGGCGAGTGCTCGCAGTGGAGCGACGTGGTCGGCGATCTGGCTAAAGACGGTTTGCTTAAGATGCATCCTCAGAAATCCAAGAATTCTCGATAAATTTCCTACAGAATCGTCTCCTCCCTGCGGCGATCCACCACTCGACCAGCGAGGGATCGTGGTTGAGTGAGTTTTCATAAAAATAGCCTATGCTTTCACTATTGGTTCCCGCAAGTTGCGAGAACTGTTGCGTGCCTTCTTTCATTTTCCGTTCCAATTTCGCCTCAGGAAATAGAAGTATCCAACAACAACAAAATTCCAGCGCCATTCTACACGACGGCTCTCATACAACCTTTGAGAACTTCATCTACGCCTATGCGGGTGAGCGCCTTTTTAACTTGTTTGTGATACTCATCGTACGTAGACACAAATCAGAGAAATAAACTAAAATATGCTTCAGTCTGGGACGCCGAGGTAGGCTCCTGGTTTCTCGAATTTCCCGATGGAGATCCCGGAACGCCCGAAACGGTACGCTACTACTTCTGGACTGCAAAGTGCGTGCTGGCACCACAAGCAACAAGCAAGTTCATACGATCATTTACTATCTCAAAGGTGTGCAAATATGCAGATGGATCCAATTGCGGTTGCGCGCCTCTGACCACCGAATCAGCTGAACCAGGGTAATAGTCATAAGTTCAAAAAATAAAAACGTGGCTTTCATAACATTTGAATAAGTATTTAAATTTCAAAGGTTCTCCAACTCTACGAAGCCCCTTCCCAACGTCTCGCCGTGCTGTTCATCCCAATTCGTCCAGTGCGTTATATTGAAAAAAAACATTTGGTTGTTGTGATGTCGCAACCCTCTATTCTTCTTATCGCATTATATAAGCAGTAGTATTAGAAGGTGGCTAGGCAACACATTTCATGCGATTGAGTGCCCAGCATTCTCAGGCTGGCGCACTGGCGCTCACGCGATCGCTGGATGTTCGACTTAGCGGACGCGATGATCTCCTGTCTGATGGGCGTATGGATGATGGTAAGGACTTGGTACTTAGCCTTTGAATCGGACCCGTCCATATCTCTCGGTGCGCGACTTGCAGTAATTGATATCATTCGGGTTTCGAAATATAGTCGTCGCTTTCAGATTCGAACTGATGCCTACCCCAACATGTACTCGCTGGCGGCTGCGACCTGTGTTGATGAGTCATAAATCTAAAATGTATGCGTTGATTGTGCGTGTGAGGAATAAATTTGTAAAATTCACTGTGCTGGCGGAGTGCTGGCGGGAAAAAGACACGGCTTTGGAAAAGGTGAATCATTTGAACTCATCTGCAAATTGATTCGTGCTTGTCACCTTGTCAGTTCGAGAGCTATAAACGTCGGAATGTGAGCTCATCGGACGTGTCTCTACGAATAGTATGCGTCAGAGAGGTGTCAAGGATCGAAGATCCATCGAGTCTCGGCCTTATCACTGCTGATATCGGTATCAGGGAGGGAAAACTGAGAGTCGGAATGAGACGAGGAATCGACGAAATCTTCTCAAGAGTCCAAGCACACCATATTCTCTCAATTTACATTCACTTGCTCCTCACTTTGCTGATACGTGTGACGAAATTTTCCCTTTCTGAGAGTTCTTCCTTGATTTTGTAGATCTTTTGCTTTGAAATCGGATTTTGAAAAAAAAAAAACATAAAAAGTGGGCTCATTTCAACACATTTCCTGACTTTCTGATCTTTTCATCGTTTAGTTCGTTGCCTTCTAAAGGGCGTGCAAATCTTGCATTGATGTTGGGAATATTCTTGATAAAACCACCTCTTCGAATCACTTTTGCTCGCGGCGTACATGCTCATTGCTGCTTTCAGCCTTCCACTAATTATGATGTCTGCCCATAATGTGTTTCTTTTAGATTAGCTGCAGCAATATCATGAGTGCCCCTACCTACAAGTTCAATCCGAACTCTGGCATGTGGATTTCGGATAAAGATGAAGTCTCTAAAGGATCTAATGCAATCGGCGCGGCAACTACACTCAACCGGACAGCTGTGAAAGGTGGGATATTTTGAAAATTTAATATTTGATCTTTTGATTATTGAAGGTCGCAGAGACACCGTCAATGGATCGATTGCGAAATACACTTCTTTGAAAATACGTGCTTTGCGCAGATTGATAAAAGACATTTTGTAGATCTGATTAATTTGCTGGAAATTTGAATGAGAAACGTCTCAGCGTTGATTAGAAACACATTTATTAATGGCAACACATTGGGCTTAGGCGGCACGTGGATCATTCAATATTGGCACAATAAAGTGGTATCGAATGACGTGAGGACCCGAATATGTTTATCCGCTGAGTCCCTGGAAATAGTATTGTTCAGTAACGATACAATCTGATAATTAATACCGATTGAAGGAGTCCGTTGGCAGCCTCTTGTACGCGCCCAGCCTGAAATCGAGCATTGTCATATTCATGGAATGTATGAGCATGCGTTCGAATTCAGCCTTGTTGGAACGCCTTCTTGACATTGACACTCTCGATTGCGGATTGGAAATGAGGTGATTTGCTTACTTCTGAGTACCAGCAGTTCGGCCACGAGAGCAGTTGTCCCGCGTAGAAGAAGATGTTGTCTGCAATCACACTGATACTCATGATTTTCTAAGAAGTGCGCCTGCGCCGAAAGACAAGCAGCTTTGACAGCAGAACCTGCGCGTTTTCATCGACTTACTGATGACCGATTGACTGGCAGCTGCGGGGTTGCTGAGGTATTGCTGAAATCATGGACGATGATTGCTTTTAAACTGAGTTTCTCGCGTACCTGAGCGGCACTGACAAAGTTCTGGGCCGCGATGACGGCGTTGTTTGCTTGCTGAAAAGCCAGTCATTAAAAGTTGATGCACCCCATTTCTCAGGGATTGCTACTTTTCCAGTATCGAAAAAAATGTTTACCGTCACTTCGCAGTTACCGGGCTGAGCGGCGTTGACGAGAGTGGTTGCTGCATCTGAACATGGGAAGCAGTTGGTTGTCTAATGGTTGTTTCATAACCTCTTGCACGGTTATTTGCCCTATGAAAATGTGCTTCAAAGTAAAATCTGCTTACTGGTAACGTCCGCGATGGGGTTGGACTGAGCATGGAGTACCGAAGCGCAGACAAGAAGAGCCAGAACGGTCACAGTCGAGAACATTGCTCGAATGAGAGGCTGATAGATGAGAGGATGAAGAGTTGATGATGCATTCTTGAAAGATCCAAAATGCTTTTATAGCGGCATATCTGGCCATTGATAGCTTTGAATTTGAATAAGCTCGACACATTGAATGGAATAACATGGGACGATAACACGTCGGTTGACGCGAGGCAGAACGCGCAATTGAGAGACAGATTATTTTGGCCCAGTGGCCTTTCGTTCGATTTTTCGTTGACAAGCGCTTGAATGATGCGCCGTCGACGAAACAATTATTCGAAGATGGGAACTTCCCTGTCTACAGTCGACATCATAGTACACCAAATAGTCGGCGAGCAAGTGCAACATGCGAACATATTGGTTTTACATGAATAGAAGACGTGAACAAATAATATTTATCGTTGACAGATATTTTCGATTGAATGTAGAAAAGCACTCTTCGTTCGTGAGAAAATTAGAACAGAGATTTAGCATTGACAACACCCTGAAAATATCTTGTTTTAACTTTTTGTTGTTGTAGACTTCACCGATGCCAGTTGAGTCGTCGAGTTGGCCACTCTTCCTAACTGAAAATATAGATTTCTGGTTAAAGTATACATTCCCTAAAGAGCACCTCAGCCAGCCAGCAGAGCGGCCATGAAACGAATCGAATTACGTAGGTGATGAGAGTTTCTGAAATAATGTTTGCGTTTTCGTTCAATTTAAAATCTACTTTCCTCTGAAACTCACTCAGAGTCCCCTGCAGCGAAGTCGCAGGGTTATTGGTCAGTTCCTGAAGCCACTTTGTTTAATATGAAAATCGGAAGTTTTAGGATTATCAAATCTCATCTTGTTACCTTCAGTGAGTCGGTCAAGGCACTGATCGCATAGTCCGCTTGCTGAATTATTATTTTATCTTCTAGACCAAAAAGAAAGGTTGATGCTCAGATTACCGAAAATTCGCAGTTGAATGGGTCAGCTGCCTTGATGATAGAACCGGGACCATCTGAGATGTGCAAATCAGAGCGATAGTTTCTGGTGGAAATAACATTCGTTCGTACTTGCAAGCGTTTGGAGTACGGAATCGGAGCCTTGCACGTCCACGACTGACGCTGAGAGCACCAGAAAGGCGATGATGGTACTCAGATACATCCTCTACTGGTAAGCTGAAACAGGACGAAGGTATGCGAACTACCAACGAAAAGTGAATGGCAAAATTTTTGTTTTGCCACTACTTTTTTTTTTGAAAATTTAAATAATCTTGGCATGTGAGTGTTACTTCCTTATGGATACTGAAAAGTTCCGCATATTGCTGTGCGATGTGTTGTTCCCTAATTCAAGCTTCAACTTTCACATACTAACAAAAGCGATGCTCAAGTCAGAAATCTCGAAGTACGAGTCTCATTTGTCTCAAATTGACAATTCACGCTTATGTGTTTTTTTGGAAATCGAGGATCACTATCATGACAATCATTTGGAGTTCCATGGATCACAGATATATTTCTCTCTATCACTGACACGAGTTCCGGTCACATACTCAATATATTGTTTGTGCGTGCTTGTAACTCGTAAGCAGGTTTCTCATAATTCATTTATTGGTAGTTCAAGAAATCGCGAATCAATTCGACACACATATCGGCTTCTTCGGGAAATCGCACGGGGCTGCGAAACAGAAGACCTACAATGGTTGAGAATACTTCAATGGAGCTTTGCTTTGGGAGCAAGATCAATTCATTAATGACTACCGTCTGCTGCAGCTCACAATGCTTCCCATCAGGACTGTGAAGGCGCATGTTGGCGGGATGAAGCCGACAGAGGCCTAGAAAAAAAGATTTTAGTGTTCTGAGTCGTGCTCAGTGTTTCAATGAAAAGTTGATTGAAACACCTTTAGGAGGGCTTGAATAATGTCGAGAATCGGCTGCGAAGGGTCCAGTGTCTGAAGGAGTAACTTGTGCTGGTATACTAAGATTCAATACCTCTCCAGCCGAATCGGCAGCTGCGAACGAGAAGAAAGAAACCAGCAGAAGCAGCATGAAACTAGTGGGGAACATGGTGCTGGAGTCGAGTGAAAACAGAGGAAGAGAAACGGCGAGCCGTTAGATAAGCCCACATTGTTTTGACACCACTGCCGAGCTCCCGTTCTTCAAATTTTGAATATTTTACAGTATTATCAGGGATTCATGGAACTCGCAATCAGAGAAATGCACTGGTTATCTATATTCCTATGTGTGGATGATCGGCTGGCACGGGGTTTGTTTACGAGTGGCCTGGCAAGAAGTGGGTCAATGAAGGGATGATGAGAGGAGAGGAGGAGGGAGAGAAAGAAGAGGCAGAGGAGGCGAGGGGGTCTCTCATCGGCCTTGGGCTACCCGCAGGTTTACTATTCTCTCTTCCTCTTCCACTATTATATCTATAGACTCACATTTTCGCTTCATTCGCATTATCAATATCTTCTATTCTCCAATTGAAAACTTTATCCATTTCCAGCTGTCTACTCCAGCTCGTTGTCGAGTATTCACGACCAGGATATGTCCTCATTCAACGCATATCACACACTACAAAATAAATATGGTTGATTAATGAACAGGGCTGATCAGGTTAGGTATTCAGAAAAAGAATTATTTGTGTTTTGCTCAAGTCGGTTCTCTTTTGATTGAGCTGTGCCATCAGCGTGCACTCCAGTACCGATTGTCTCCTTTCTGAATTCGTTTACAAGGCGCTCTTTCCAGGATTCGAGTGTAGTTGTCGCAATGAAGAAGGAGTTCTGATGAATTTGGCTCTGATAATGCAGGTTAGAGTTTTCTCGAAATCATACTCATTTGACGCAAATATTTGGTTAGTGAGGCTGCTACTTCTTAGACAATCTCGAATTCTTCGCTCTATTTCGGCCAGCATGCGATCAAATTAGCTGTAATTGATACTGTTCTGAGCTCTATTTCCATTCCTCAATGACTGTTTGAAGGTGCCTATCACGAGAACGGAGCAATTTCAACTTCCATCTGATGCCATCCCTCCCTGCCAACGAAGAATTGGAGGAATATCTCTTATATTGATAAATTGTTTACGCTATTTGATTTCTCTTCGTTGCTCTGCCAGAGAACGAAGATTGTCATCTCTCGGGGGCTGAGGGACAGCTGGGCGGGGGGGGGGGGTATTTACGAGTGGACGAAGAGGAGAAGGGGGAATGGGAAATGACACGGGTGGGAGAGGGAGGGCGCAGAGGCAGAAAGGGAGAAGAGAGTGAGGGGTCACTTATCGATCTTTTGGCTACTCGCAACGCAGATGTCGAAAAGATGGCACTATCCTCGTTCTCGTTACCGCAGCAATCTCGTTTTCGCATATTTCCACAAATTTTTCGCAATTTTCCAACCTCCAGTTCTCTATTTCTCGTATTGCAGCTGCCTACTTCAGCTCTCAGTGTCCTCGAAAAGAATGACTAATTCAACGACAACACAAGGGACATTCTTGATGCAATGCGCCTAACCAGGTTTGCACAATTTAACCGCTGGCTAGATCATTTAGTCTTAGAAAGCGGACTTTCGAAAAGTTTCAGAATACGCTAAAACACTTTTGAGTAGTGCTCATTTCCGATCATTTTTTGTGTGTTTTTAATGAACTTTCTTTAAGAATCCAATGGCCAAAACACGTAGAAGAAGCGGTCCGATAATGCAGGTAATTGGTTTTGTAAGATCACAACTTTCCTCCGAGGAGAGCCTGCTAGGTAGGAACTTATTCCTCCTATCGTAGTCGAAACGTTCCGGTTTTCGGTGGTCATTTCCGAGCGAGTCCATTTGGTTTTACATCTCTTTAATGTCAAATTTCAGGTACCTATCACGTGAAAGAAACGCATTCGTCACATCTACCGCAGCACTCGCCTCCAACCACTGCTCTAGCTGGACGTTCAAATTGCCTTCTACCATCAATAAATGGTTTCTCTGTTGCCGAGTAGATTGAGGAAGGAAAAAAGCAGTAATTCGTACCACAACTCGTGTGATACTTCACAAAACAAGTGATTTAATTCAGAACGGTAGACGCAGAGACACTCATCTCTTACTTGTCCCAGGAAAGTAGCGAAATGAACATGAACTCATGTTGTTGTCAGGGTATATATACTTTTGCGAATAAGATAATCAGAATTACAACCTTCTCGTGCCAAAACAAGAGAGCGGAGATAAATATCTGTCTCTCGGGGAGTGAAATGATGGCGCTGAGTTTGTTTACCAGTGGTCAGGCAAGAAGAGGAGGGTTAGGAAGAGGGAGTGGTCATTGAATGGGAGAGAGGGAAGAGGCGAGTGGGCAAGGGAGAGGGAGTCACTCATCGATCCTGCCGCCATCCGCCGGGGAGTTAGCCATTACTCGTTCTCTTTCTCTTTTCGCGTTCCCCTGTCAACCACCTCTGAATTCGCGCGCAGTTCGTTCGTTACTCAACGTGATTCCTTTTCCTTTTCTTCCGTTATGGCCCACAACACAATGGATTCATCACTCACTTTCAGCTGCCTATCCCAGCTCGTTCCCGAATGCTCTCGACAAAACTGGTAAAGCAGGACTCAATCACGATTCGACACTCTATCGTACACCTGTTGAAGAACGGATCAGGTAACTGCAGTATCTCATTAGGAATGCAAATGAAAGAAGATTCAAAAATCGAAAAAAAATGTGCTTAGATTTGCAACTACGTATTTCTTTTTCAGAACAGCACCGCAGTAGTCGGAACTGGATCAATGCCTGTGGTCGGTCAGATAACGCCGGTTAGTAGCCTTTGAATTTCTTTTTTTTGAACGCAGATCAGTGATACTTTTGCCGATCGTATGCCAATAATGAGAAACTGTGAGATTTTCCCGTGATGTTGCTCAGGCAATCCATTTCAGGTGCATATCACAGAGAAAACAACAATGTGCGAATACAAGATGCGTCTCACTCGTCATCCTCTCCGAGAAGGAAAGAGAAATTCGTACTCCGCCCTGGATAAATTGGTTGAATTGTTTCCGATTGCTTATTCATTATTCAATACATACATCCTAAATGATATTCTGATTCGCCGCCGCTGCGCAATGGTTGTCGACTTCAGGGCAGAGCTAGATCCAATTGACTCGATACGAGTGCTTCCACCTCGTCCCTCTGTCATTAGCATCTCGTGAGAGCAGGAAGGTGCGATAGGAAAAAGTCTGCTAGATAACGTAGAGTTCGTTCGATATTTTCTGAAACAGAGCTGCTAGGCAATTGGAAAAAAATTATTTATTCGTTCGTGTCCAATTCGAAAGGAAAAGGAAAAAATGAGAGGAGGGAGAATATTCAGAGAAGATCAGTAGTGATCGAGCAGAATTGTGAGAGGAGCACTCAGCTAGCGTGTTCATTTCCCCTTCGGAGCAGGAGTATTGAGTACACATTTCGGTTGTCCCGGAGAGTTGACTTTCTGGAGAGTAATGTTCACATGATTCTTGCTCATAAAAAAAAAAACTAAAACAGCATCCGAAACTTACTTCGGAAACCAGTTCGCAGTGATATCCAGCCTTGCATACCGTCCCCTCGCACGTTGGTGTCATTGTTTGCAGTGTCTAAATTGTGTTCCTGCAGGTGTTGTTGAACATCCTGGCTACCTTAATAATCTCCTTCAGTAGCATGATGAGCTTGTCCAGCGTTCCCGGGGGCTGCAAAAGATCATATTTCCTCAGAAAAAAAAAATAAAAAAAAAAAATAAAAAATACGAGTTCATTCGAAATGGACGTCGCGTTCGTAACGTCGACCGTGTAGAAGGCAGCGAGTATGACGAGAATGAATGTGGTTGAATGCATTGTGCTGAATCAAGCGAGAATTCATGCGAGAAATAGAAATATCTAAAAGAAATAATCGTGCATGCAATAAACAAAGCTGACGATAGCTCTCTTTTATACGATGTAAAATTCAAATAAATGAAGATCGGAGCAGAGAAAGATTTATTTTTTGCAAAATATGCAAGATTTGCATCATAATCAAAGGCTCAATAGCAAGCAACTCAAGCAGTAACCGCAAGCTTTCCGACATTGCACCGATGTTTGCACAATCATCTTGCAAGTGCGATAATGTGCGATTGATCTGCTGCAATTTAATGTTTCTCGAAATTATTTGTATAGTTGCAAAATATGGTCTGCAGCCTGGAACGTTGATCTCAAATGCGGACTTAACTCAAATGCGACCTGGACCTTTAAACAATTGTCTATGGCTTATGAAATGTGTAACGAAGATTTTCGAAATCCTCTGTTGTCTTCTATAGTCATTATAGTCTGCGCTCATCTTCTACCATATTGATCGTTCTTAGCTCTAATGAACTTTATAGCTTCTTCATTTTTTCCATACATAGAAATACGGAATTCTGATCAGCTGTTGACAGATCATTTTATATCTGTTGTTCAGTTGATCCCCTCCACTAATCCAGTATTCTCGATGCACGCATTTGTGGCTTTGATGTATTTGTTAACGTATGTGAAGCATTTGGAACAAGTAGCGTCTGTAGAACAAAAAAAGATTTATTCGTCCGTGTCCGATTCGTAAGGAAAAGGGAGAAGATGAGAGTTGTGAATGTGTGAGAGCAGGAGGAAACTGTGAGATGAACACACGACTAGCGTGTTCATTTTCCACCAGTGTTTTTCACGCAAGTCGGCTTTCTCGGGTTGCCGGGTCTCTGAAAACGCGATGAATACTAGATTCTTGCATTCAGGGTTCTGCGATCAACCAAAACAAAAACAAAGGCCAAAATTACATCGTTAACCAGTTCGCAGTGATATCCCGCCTTGCATACTGTGCCCTCGCATGTGGGCACGCCGCCTTCAAGTGCCTACAACTGGCTGTTGTTGTTGTTTCCGTTCAAAATTCGAAATACCTTGAGTAGTGCTTGCAGCAGCGCAATGAGCTTCTCCACCGTTCCCGGAGGCTACAAAAGGTGTTATGCTAATCGTATTTTCTAAAAATATACAAAAATAGAATATTACGAGTTCGTTCGAAACCGACGTGGCAGTCGTGACATCAATCGTGTATCCAGCGACGAGCAGAAGGAAAATGATTCCGATTGTGTTCATTTTGGCTGAAACTTGAGGCAATATTCGAAAAATATGAAGCAAAAAGTAGGGAAATTGAAAAGTCAATATGAAATATGCGATCCCAGTCCGCTTTTATATTGCGAGTTCTTCCAGAAATGCTCTGCAAAATGCTGGAAAACATCCGACTTTGAATGGATAAGTTGCAAGTACTTCGATATTTGATCCGCTTTGTTGTTTTTCGCTTATTATTATTGCTACTTTTGCAAATGTGTTCTCTGTCTGAATTGATACGAAACAAATTCCTGCAACAATGAACATTCGTACAATATTTGTCCCTGCTTTCTTATTTTCTTAAAAAAATTGTAATCAATTCATTCTACCTCAGCAAGTTCGTTCGTCTTTTTATGAGCGAGACGAGAATTATCTACTCGATGCTGGTGAACATGCAACCCATGTTCGAAAATGGCACTCAATACTCTGGAAGAGAAAACAAGAACAAAGTAGCAAGAATAATCCGATTTTTTTGCTGCTCTCGCCCATCTCTTCTCATGCACGCATGTAAAGACTGCGTGCACTCTATTGTACACGAGCACACTTCAGAACGCAGACTGTTTGAGTGCTTTCTCAGCGCGTTATCATTGCTTGATAACACTCTGGAGAAGAGGCGCCAACACCACGGTGCAACGTGCAAACCTACTTTCTACTATGATCAGTGATCTTCAGGACTAACTGCATTTCTAGACAAGCATGTTGTACGTTATCTGTTTCTTTCTTAAGATCGGTATTTATCTAACAAAACAGCAAACAATGACAAGAGAGAAAAAAATTCAAATTGGGCACTTAGAAAACACCGAATCGCACTGGAGTGATCAAACAACGCGACAAATGGCTTAAATATTACAGTCGAAAAGGGATAGATTGGTATGGGTACCGTTCTTGGAGAGTAGACTAGTGTCATCTTTGACTTCTTCATAAACTGCATTCATTTCACGATGTAGTATGTGCATCAACATCTTCAGATCTTTGTACTGTCTCTTCAACTTCTTGTGAATGACTGAAAACACATTCATTATTCGTGAATAAACCGTGATTTCGACTAACCGATAAACATTACGGTCATTATGACGAATGAAATTGTGACAATGCAGCACGTGAGCACGACGATTCGCTCGAAAAAATCCATCTGATAAGCCAAATATTAGTTTTTTGTTATGGATCTAACTTTGAATATTGTAGAAACGGCTTGTGATCACATTTTATCAACGAATACTAAATGCAGGCTAGCGAAACTATACAGTTTGCGGAGCATCCTAGGGCAAGGAATGGCTTATCAAGCGCACGCTTGGTCGGTGATGTCTTGCAGAACAGAACGAGGGATTGATAAGGGAATTGAGGGAAGAGTACACGATGAGGAGCGTTAGGGTATCGAGGGAGCGATCAGGGGACAACAACTGTTGTGTTTCATCGAACACATTTTTCTCCAAGCTTTATCAAACATGTTAGAAACAGGTCGAAAATTGACAAATGAGTGGTCTTTGAATCTCAGGAGCACGACAAATCATCATCGATGAGGATGAAACCACTTGGAGACGCATGTGGGCCTGTAGTTGCAGGGATTGTCGTCGGACCAGTCGCCCTGAACTTATTTGATTAGTTTGCCCTTTGAATCTTAAGATGATGAAGCACGTTCATTCCTTCATTCGGTGAGAGAATCCGGTGAAAGTTCCGCTTCAACTAAGCATAGGTATAAGGAAGCAGTGCTCGCCCGTTGGACAGAAGTGGCCAATGTACTCTTTTAGAGTAAGACAGTTGACTTTCATCCCCACGCGTCGCTGGGGTGAGTCACGGTTACACACTGTCCTGGTCTTTCTCTCCACCGGTGGAAAGAGCACGGAAGGGAAGGGGAGGGGAGCGGAGATTCTGCCCCTACCTTCTCTCTTCTCTTCAGTCGCACCCCGAGCTCTCTGATAGAGCTGCGGCTCACCCCCGAGCTCTGTGCTCATTTCCCCATACTCTTGTTGTATTCTTGGTTTGTGTTGCGGTACCCAACCCGCTCTGTTGATAACACTTTACCAACCAAACTGTCCAAAGTCTGAAGTATCGAAGGGAAAGAAGGGGTCTGGGGAAGTTGTGGGTTTGTGGGTCTGATTAGTAGTCTGCAGCTATTCGTCTTTGTCCTCTTCCCTCATACTATTCTCCTCTGTATTCTTGATTTTCTCTTCGTTCTTTATATTTTTTTTCGTTCGCACGTGCGATGACATTGATGTGGCTGATATTAGCAGTTGTCAATACGTTTTTAAAGCTAAAGATACTGATTGACGATAAGCATGTAGGAACTTCGGTACCTTTGGTATAGTGAAGATCGCAATGGTAGATGACAGCAGCAGCATTAGAATGAAGAAGGCAGAGTTCATCATTGTTCTGAAATGGCCTGAGCTTTCAAGTGTAATAGTCGCACGAAACGGTCGATAATACGCGTATTCTTCCCCATTTTATGGTTACGCTGCAGTGTTTTTCGAAATTTGAGAAGACAACTCGTGATCGGAACAGATGAGCATTTTTCGCGCAGTTTGCAAGAAGCACTGGCAACATTGCTCGGCATAAGGAAAACGACTTGTTTGATTATTCAAACTAAAGAGAATCAACAACCACCGTTTCTGTCTAAATCTTCTGCACATTCAACGATAAAATATCTTTATTTTCTCTCGAAATCATGAGAATATGTCGGAAAGGTCGACAGAATTCAATCTGTCGACCTTTCCGACATATTTCTCGACAGAATTCAATCTTCATGCGTTTTTAGTACGCAAGATGGCGGAGGCGTCCCACCTGGAAAATGCTCAGTTTCTCAATTTTTGAAAATAAGCAGACTGGCGCAAATATCGCACCAAGGTGCAAAGGTACCCTTCGGACATGGATATCCGACGCACGATGAAGGGAGGAGGGCTTGCAGCTCCTGGAAAGTATCTCGTTAGGACAATCGTATACTGATAAGAGCAAAGTACTCTCACCTGAAGGATGTCCTGTAGTTGCTCAATGATGGACAACTTAGGCACAGGATTTTCGATAATAGTAAATGCGAAGGTAGAAACCGGGAGCAACATCAAGAGAAGAGTGAGTTGCATTGCAGTGAAGTTGAACAGCCACGAGCTGCAAGGAAACACATAGCGAACGCACAGCCTAACACTGTTCTCCATTATTTCGCATATTTCATGGATAATTTGTCAACAATCTCACTATAGAAGCATGAACTAGGAACTCTTTTTTAGTATTCATAGTCTGTATTGAGCGTATTCAAGTTTATGACAAAACCTTTATTTGAGCGATGTGATAAACGATACAACAACGATTTATTCTTTGAAAAGATCAGCTTCATCAATTTCTGACATCAAGTCAGCAAATTCGTCGTCTTCGAAAACACGTTTCTTCTCTTTTTTCAGCAGGGAATTCTTCCTGCCAGAGTTGGATCTTCTCAGTTTCACCTGCAATCTTGTTTAGTCAATGAGGACTATTGCGCATTACTACCTTATGGTCTGTAGTTTTCGTATTCTTAGAACAGGTTGGCTGATTGTCGTCACTGCTCTGCAAAGACAACTTTAGGAAAGAAAATGGAACGAGCAAACCTCGTCAGAGTCATCTTCGTCAGCAGCCACTTTGCTCTTCTTGCGAGTGCTCCCTCTGACTGATTTAGACGATTTTTCGTCTCGGAGCAGAGAAGAAATCAACGACTGGCATTGACTCTCCTTGGGACAATCAACGAGCTCGAACTCGTATTCTCCGTTCGCCTTCTTCATTTCTCTGACAGAAGCACTGATCTCTCTCGCCAGTGCTCTGTGTCCTCCGCCTCTTCTCTCATGGTAGTTCTCCGAGACTGTATTCTTCATCTTGTCGGTCATAGCTTGAGCTCTATCCTTTTTCTCCATGGCCCATCCTTCCTTTGGTATCTTCCCTCTATTTGATCTGATCGCTACAAGAGAGTCGTTCTTCACAGATCGTGAGGCAGATGCATCCGTCTCGATTGCCTCCGCAAACGTCCGAACCCCTTGAAGAATAATTCTTTAGAGATGTTCAAGAGAGATGATAAGGGTTCTATAAAATCGCTCACCTGCGTCAATTGTAGACTCTGTGTTCTTTCTTCTTCTGTGTTTTCCGAAAAATTCGTGCTTTCTCAGTCCAGAGAGAGTTGATGAGATGCAGAGACGATCGCAGCAGAAGAATGATCCTTCCTTCTTGGGTCTTTTTGGATCTTCTTCAGATGCCTCTTCTATCTCAATTTCCTTATCTTCGTCGCAGTGGAATTTCTTCCAGAATCTAGCGGACTTTGAACGACATCCTCCTTGCAATCCAAAAGTGTACGAATACTCATTCTTAATCATCTTTCTCTTTTCGAAAAAAATCTCATCTCCGATTTTATCGAACTTTCTTGCTCTGATACCATTCTCCTGAAATTTATATACTACTTTAGAAAAATTTGATATCCCGAACCTCAAAGCGGAAGGAGACATACGAATTGATTCCATGGAAGGTGGGTCTGGTATTCCTCCACTATAATCTCGTGAAGAGAAGTCGCCTGAAACGCACGTTTCACATTTCGCTGTGCATAAGTCTATCATTACCTTGAGCCAAGTGCCGGCACAAAGAGCTTGTACAACTTCTTTTCCATTTGAAGCGTTTTCCTTTCCGTCAACCCGATCTCTGATTTTGCCTTTCGACAGACCAATTTTCATAAACTTTCATGAACGATCGTCCTTGAACCCAGTCAGAAAAATCTGAAACTAAATTTCCTATCACGTCGATAACACCTAATCGTACCGTATACAACGTGTTTGCATGCCATATTCTTCCGAACGACAAGGCCCACAACCTCAGCTTCGTATCCTGCAAGTCGAGCTGCTTCCATCACTTTCCTTCCCATCGCCTCCTCCTGAAATGAGTTCAAAGCTTAAGTTTCTTAATATTGCACAATCTTACCAGACGATGTAAATGAGGATTGGAATCAGCGAAGATCAATGAGAATACAAAGAATACGAGAGAAATAGAAAAATATCTCATCTGGAACAGTTAAATTACAAATATCAGTATAGAACATTCGAAAAACGTTGTCGCCGAAAATAAGTGAAGGTAAAAAAAGAAAAATAAGATGATTCGATAGAAAATAGAACGAAATATGGATTCACATCGGATTCTTCCGATCTACCCGGAAATGATCGGAAGTATCAAGTCCAGAAGTTCACATCCCTTACCATGTTTTCTCTGGCAATGACCTGATCGAATGGAATGAATCTCAGTTAGCATTTTTTTTTATCTTATAAATTCCATCAAAATAGCAGTATGACAGATTACAGTGTTAAATTGCGACTTGAGGAGTTGGCAAAAGTGATCTGCCACGGCGGGGACTCGAACCAACGGAAAATTTTTGCTCAGTCGTAGCGACTTCGCACTTAGCCACGTGTACCACGCTGCATCGCGCGCTCTTAGCGCGAGTGTGGGTCACAAAAATCGATGTAAAAACTTTCTTGCATGGATGACCCCCACATATAAATATAGAAAAATGATCAGGAGAACATGCTCTATCTACTATGAAAAAATTGGCCTGGCATGAGCACTCTGTCAAAAAACGGCTGTTTCAGGCGAACGAAAAAAGATAAAAATACGAAAAAAATACCATTGAAAAGAGCTCGGAATTCTGGTCGGGTGTGCGAGAGTTTGGGCCATTTTGACCACTTTTAGGCATGAAAAAAAATACAAACATGTTTTTGAGCCTAACGAAGGTTGGGAGCCCCAGGAGCAGAAAAATGACTTATGAAAAAATGGCCTGGTTTTTCGTGTAGAGGGTCAAAAATGACCCCTGGAGCCACTTTTTGGGGCATCTCAACTTTTACCCTGTTCCAAACACTTGTTGAACCTTAGGAGAACGGCCTCATATACATCCTTGTTTCTCCACTGTTTCCAGCAACGTGCAACAATAATCCAGAACTTTGCTGGTGGAACCATGAAAACACTGGTTCCTTCCAGTAGATTTTGCTTAATTATTCGCTGTTTGCAGGTTTTTGTTGTGTGATCAAGGTGCAGTTCGTAAAATTGAAAACAAGAGATGCGTCCCAAAGAAGAAGCGGAAATTTTTCTAAATAGACCTGCACAAATTAATCTCATCTATCAAGTTCCAAGACACTCTTCATCGCAAGGGCAACACAATTATGCAATTACGATGTCCGTGTATTATTCCTCGAAACTCATGAAATTCATATGACAATAGTATTGAGCTGGCTATACAGTCAATCGGGTGTACTGAAACTGGTAGCATGGCAAAGCTGTGCATTCACAATCGAATGCATATCGGATACTTCGTGACGGTGCACGGCTTGGTATCATTGTGCTCCTTTGAGTTATGTGGCGGGCAGATCGTCTGAAAAAACACATTACATTTACTGCCTCAAGTGTGCACTTTTAGAAACACGTTTCAAAACCTCGCGAATGATGCAACGAGTTCCTCTCACGCATGGAAATAGGAAGCAAGTTGGCGGCCAAGCCTGGAAACTCATTTAGCGATGTTTATATGAACTGTAATCGATTATGTCAAATTTAGAAAAAAATGTTGCTAACCTGAACGTGTTCAATAGTGAAGGCAGCAAAGATGAAAGAGAGGAGGAGGAGACGAGAAGATGGCATGATCCTGAATCGAAATTTTGTTGTGTAAATGCAATGAGGCCAGACATATAAGGAATGATGCTTCTTCCGGGGTTGCTTGTCTCTTTTATAGTGTTGTGTTCCTTCCTTGCAAGGTAATACAGCATAATTTATGTGTGGAACAGATGAAAATTTTGTTCGCAGTGAACGTAGTATGTTCGAGATGTCAGCCGAAAGTGTACAGAGGAACTATGTTTACGGCGATTGCAAATGCAAAGTATAGCTTTGCTTTCTGCTTGAATTATAATGCAAAATATCTATGGCATAGTGGACAGAGATTCTGCAACATCTGCAAAGCTACCACCACATTCATGTATCACTTTCAATTCAATTCAATTCAATAAAAATCCAATGTTTGTTCCGTTGTGGGGCATGGCGTCAGGAGAAATGGACATAATGTATGATCAAGGATACGGAGGTCCGTCGACACAGCCGAATCGGTGGGGAGGGGATGCCTGGCAACAAGGGGGGGGGGGATGGGATTTGGGATGTGGGTGTAGAGATCGAAGTTTATGCTATCACTTTTCTCGAACAGAAGTGATTGTGCTCGGTAGCAATGTGAGCAATGAAGTTACAAACTAGTGCACTGCTCTATTTGAATAACGCTATCATGAAAACGAGTTGAAACATTCACCAACGCGCAGAAATACATCACAGGTTTTCCTCAAGGTACTGTGTTATGCACTTAGACGAATCTACAATCTCGACTTGTTGATGTTAATTTTGAATTCTTACTTTATACTTCATAAACGTACATGAACGAAAGCTTTATTCATCAACATAGCAAATGGCTTAGAAATACGTCACAGGTCGCTTCTCCAGGTATTCCTTCAGTCTCGGGTCCGCCTGCACCGTCTGCTGGATCTTTCTCACGGCAGGGAATCCATCGAAGAATCCGGATTCGTGCTGCTCCAGGACTGTAATGAGCGATTGCGAGAAAAGAATAACTCTCCTCATTCCACACACTATCTCACCGATCAGAGAGGCGAGAGAGCACGTAAAATGAGGAGAGCAATCTTCTCATTTGCCGTCCCTACCTGTGATGTGATCAGACACTAGGAGGTCGACCCAAGTGAGGGAGGAGCCGACGAAGAATCCGTTCGAGCCGTTGTCCTGCAATTTTTTCACGTAATTGACTCACATTTTCGAACACAAAAAGATAAAGCTTTACTAAATTTGTGAAAGTAGAATTGTGTACCTGAGCAGCCTTCTCCAGCAGCGAGAAGTGCTTGTCTCTCACTGGCTCTCCCACATCCCTTCTCAGTTGAGCGAGGTCGCCCTTCATGAAACCGTTGGCCACGCCCAGGAAGGGCTTGATCTAGAACGATGATTGAGAAGTGGAGCTCTGACTGATTCCCTGATGTTTGGAGTTCGGGGGGCTAGATAACCTCAACAAAGTAGTCCTTCCACTGATCGGCCAATGCGTCGACCCACGCGGCCTCGAAGGGAGTCTTGCCCGCGAAGCCTGAGCATATTACATGAATCTTCAAAGCTCGATCGTAGCAGACTAACCGAACTTCACGGCCAAGTAGCGAGCAATGGCGAACGACTGTGGCAAGGGTTTCCCGTCGACGTGAAGGAGAGGCAGCTAGAGGAAGGGACAGTCTGAAGCA
Organism: Pristionchus japonicus; assembly: GCA_900490845.1. NCBI lineage: Eukaryota > Metazoa > Nematoda > Chromadorea > Rhabditida > Neodiplogasteridae > Pristionchus > Pristionchus japonicus. The sequence continues at coordinate 209,214 of LS491522.1, forward strand.
TTTACTCAATGTGTTACTCATTTTGACGGATACTAGTAGTGGAAAAGAGAAAATGGATACTAACTCGTCTTGACGACGGGCCACTGATCGAAGGGGACTTGGTCGTCCTCGAACGGCTCTCCGGCAAGGACGAAGAGGAGGCGGGAAACCTGATGCAACCATCAACAACCACTTCTCCGAAAAATGCGAGAGAAAGCAGCGTATCATTGTGTAAGAAGAAGAGGCGATTCACCTCGGCAATGCCCTTGATCGGAAAGTAGCTCAGCTTGAAGGACGGCATCTTGCTTTAGAGTGAAAGGAGAAGGAGTGGATGGATGTCCGGGAAGCCCCTGCCATTTTATACTCCGCGCTCAGGTCAGAGAACCGCGCGCTTGCCCTTTTGTGCCGCACAAAATGCTGTGATGAGGAGTTGAGGGAGCCAGCGCGCTGAGTGAATGAGTGAGAGGACGCAGACAACGAGAGGGAAACACTCGGCGCTTGCAGGAGTTGAAGTTACCCAGCGTGCACCGCCATCAGACCTGCCACAAATCATGCACAATAACTGCACAATATATCGTAACTGCGAACAAATTGAAGAGGAAAGGTGCCACGACAGGCGCCACTACACATGGTTGTGCGGCACAAATGTACTCTCATTTGTGCGCGCTCGCGTTCTCGCGCTCTCAACCGAGCGATTTTCTTCTGTTTCTCCACACACGATGTCAGCTCAAAGTACATACCAAGGCCACTTTTTTCACTGCTTGCTCATTCTCGCATGCAAAAATATATTCAATTTATACGTTACGCCTAGCAAAAAGCCTGCTGGAACTGCTCGCCGGCGGCAGTGGTTTGCCGCTGCGAACTCGAAGAAATATCGATTTTAGCGCGTCGTGATATCGGCGATTCCGGGTGATAACCACAAATGTATTAGCTAGTGAAGAACAAGCGAAGAGAATTCCAACGAATACCAGCACGGCTGAAAAGGGACTTATTTCTTTGGACTTTTGCTTTTTTGGTATCTAGGTTGAATACTTTGACGCGAAAAAATAGGTGTTTGATTGGCGAGAACATATGATCGCTTACTTTGAGTGTCAGCATACACAGAACCTCGAAGAGAGACCGCATTGACAGCAAATGAAGGCAAGGCAAGAAAGAACAGTAAAACGGCAAACTGCAATTGATCTATTTTTCACAATTTTTTCACAGATTGTACCTGGATTATCACAGTATTAGCGTGGCGCATGTGTACTTTGCCTAGTTGTTGCTGCGTCCCTCGAACCCGATGACTAGCGCTGAAATGATTTTAAAAGAATGATCCTCAATCAAGCAATAATGATAACTTAGCTCACCGTCGAACCATAACGAGCATGTGCACGAAGGGAGTGAATACAAGAATGCACCCCGCTGGTACCATAAGATAAAATCCGATCAATGTCACTTGCCCAACAAAGGGGACGCTAGTGTAATCGAACAGATACCAGTTGAGCCCTCGCTCAATCCACTTCAGCTGGGGAAACGTCTAAACTGATTGTCATGGTGAGATAATAAAATTATAACCTTTAAAATATCCATTTGCCCTTTACGATCCGATAGAGTGCTGAGCAGGGCACCGACAGTGACGCTTTGAAAGAATAGCAAGATCGGATTCTCTCAGCTTTATGCATCCTATTAGCATCATGGACGTACAAACGCTTGGCAGACCGCCTTTACATAGCATAGGAGCACCTAGGTATGCTCCTCTTTTGACTGATCTTCCTCCCCGCTGAGATCGATTTTCTCTCCCTTTCTGACGTCAACAAGTCTAACAATTGCTGAAAATCATTGGAATGTCTTCTAAAGAGCAGATATGCGTGTTTTAACGCTGGAAGAAAGAGTTAGAATAGACAGTGTAGAAACCCTTATGGGTCTAGGCTATGGAAACTGGTCTGCAATGACAACATCAGCTAATTATGATAATAGAAGGTGCATACTGTGAAATTCCAAAGTCAAACGGTCAAAAACGAGCCATTTCTGATCAACCCTTGCGTAAGGGTTTGAGTGATTTCAAAACCCTTGCGCAAGGGTTCACTCATTTCCCTCTCCCCTTCCTCTCATTCCTCTCTTCGCCGCGCACCCTTCCCCCTTCCTTCAGCTTCTCTACTCTTCAGCGCACCATTCGTTTACATTGTGCTTCATCGTTTACCAGCCGTCGGCATTGCTCCCTCTCTCATTTCTTTTCGAATTCGCTTAATTTTATACGATTTTTGCAGTTGCCTACTCCAACTCAACATTTGTAAAGTGAAAAGGGTTGAAGAAAATTTTATCGAGTTCAGACTGTGAGTTTCATAATCATGTTTGCTACATCTTCGCCGTTTCGACTTCAAACTAACCTTGCAGGCCCTGATAAATTATGCCCTGCCGATTCCCGTGAGAGATTCATAACCAATATTGATGCTCCATTCAGTAGAATGGAAGTAAAACGCGTCCATTTCCTTAAAAGCCATGTAAACTCGTGGTCTAATTGTTTCGATTGTCGATAAAATTGTGAAATAATCGATCAATATTGAGACAGATTTTCTTTGCGCTGGTTCTCGAATATAAACACTGTTTGTGGGCGGAGGAAGTGATGTTTACGTGATGAATGTTAGGCAGGATTGAAAGATTTGATGGGCAAATCGGACGAGGAAAGATGCTTGACAAATGAAATAGACGGAGTCACTATCACGTGAATCTCAGTGTGCTCATTACACACGACGTCCTCTCCTCTCGATCTTTCTTCTACCCCTCACTATTTCTCGCTCTCTCCCTCTCATTCCATTGACCAATTGCCACTCTCAGCAGGCGAGCCAGCTCCTTCCCACGTTTCGAAGTCTAATGATTGTTTTGTTGCCTGAATCCGTTGCGTCTCGCTACATGATTATGGGTACATAGTCCTAGCTGCTCTCTAGTTCGTAATTCACTAACTCTTGATGAGTGTTGCGTTTGAGCCGGATCCCTTTCATCATAATTTCATGTATAAATTGTGAATAGGTAATTTTCAATTCTCGCCTGAAATTGTATAGAATGTATAATAACCAATCACATTTTGCAGTTGCATACCCCAACTCGATCGTTTACTTGATCAGCATTACGTACGTTACGTTACGACTTGGATTCATGCGATTCTCAGCCCTCATCCCAAAACCTCAGTTATTGTAACAGACGAATACTGCCCAGTCAATTCGATGGCAGAATACTTATTCGATGATTCGGAAATATCGCAGTTCAAAGAAACTCCTAAAGAACCGATCCGTCACCCTGTTTACCTTCGAGTCTCAGGAAAGAAGATCAAAGCTAACTTCCATTGTATGAGGCGCCACAGTCGGAACCATGAGGGAGGATTGATCCAGACTTATTCGAGCGGATCAGATTTTCGGAAATTTCCGGCATAAATATTTGATTATGCGCTTCGATCCCGATTACACACTGCAATGAGCCACTTGTGCGAGAGCTCGAAAGAAGAAGACAGAGAAGGGAAGAAGGTCAGACATCCGAACATCCGGATATTGGCACGTTTGCGATCTCCGAATTTCATCTCAAGTTGCCTCTCTCTCCCGTCAGTGAGACGTGATCTCGTCTCTGCCAGCCGCTCCGCATTACACACTTTTCTCCACTATGCTGACTAATCTCTCTCATCCTCTCCGATCTCATTCCCCCTCTCCCGCGACTGACCAGTTCTCACTCATATCTGGCGCCTTCAAAATTCGATGAGCGAAAATTCCCGCACGTCGTGATATAATGTTCGATTTTGCTTTTTCAACTCGCCATTTCCAGTTGCCTACACCAACTCGATTACCCTTTGGTTACCGTGCAATCTTAGAAGAGCAAGAATCAAGGATATAGTCAAAGAGTCCATTCACTATCGTTCGGATGTGAGTTGATTGAGCTTAACATTGGAATCGTGCACAGTTATTCGGCGCTCCTGAACTTTCCCCGCAACACCAAAACCCCAAAGAAACCTCCATCATCTCCAAAACGTTGCATTATTATTGAAACTCATCTGCATTTTCACTCAATTGCCCAGGGAAGTGCAGAAATGCCACAATCATGCCGAAGACGGACAACAATAGCATCGTGAGAAAGGAGAGAATATCCTGAACAGGAGCACATTTTCAAACACAAAATGTTCAATCAAACCAATAAAACTTGGTAGGGCACGATCCCGGACAGAATGCCCATACAGTATCCTCCACCTTTGTGAAGAATTGTTAATCAACCACAAATAAGTGATTAACCTGCTCGAAGATAGATAATTGGAGCGAAGAGCAGCGTATAGAACAGATTTTGCACCAGACAGGATGCCTGCGAACTACACTGTCATTTTCTTCATCGGGCAACGTGCAAACTTGTAAGGAGATAGTCAGTATCTTGATTTCTCGGTCGAGCATTGAGCTTTTCCAAATTATGATCAGAATTGTTGATGAATTGCACAAAACAGAAACCGCTCCAATCGAGTAGAAAAAGTAAATAGTAATGGATTCAACAAGTGGAGAAATGTCGGATAGCAGTGCCATTGATTGCGCACAGGAACTGAGCGAGAACGTGCTAAAGCCTTCCGCTTCAAGCAGCTTCGACGTGTACAATCACCACTTACGCAATGCATAACGCTCAATTACCGGAAATTTCCTGAAGATTTCGCAGAAGACCCTTTTTGAATTTGGAGCTCAGAAGTTCGAATACGATTCACGAATAACCTCAACGAGTTCGAAATTAAGAATATATTTCATCTGGAACAATTGAGAAAAGACATGTATTTCTTGTCTAATTTTTTTCCAAGAATGCGTAAACATCGAATCATTTTATCCGTTACGTCGAGCGAAAAGTCTGCTGGAATTGCTTGCCGATGGAAGTGTTTCTCCGTTGCGAACTCGATGAAATATTGATTTCAGAGCTTCAAGATATCGGCGATTTCTCGTGATTACTACGTATGCATTAGCCAGGGACGAGCAAGCAAATACACATTCGATAATGACCATCAAGGCTGAAAAACTCCTCATTTGTTTCTCAGAAACACGTTTGCTCACTTTGCGTGTCAGCGTAGACGGAATCACGAAGAGCGATTGCAATGCAGACGAAGACCGGAAGTGCCAGAAACAGCAGGAGAACGGAAAACTGCAAAGTTACACCAATTTTCGCAAATTTTCGCGTTCAGATCCTTGAATACTTGGTTTAGGATCACCTGGATAATGACAGTCTGAGCGTGACGCATGTGTACTTTGTCTAGTTGTTGACTTTTGCCTCGAATCTGTCGACCGGCGCTGAACATTGCACAAAATCAGTGAAAATATGAGAAATGGCTTACCGTCGTACGATTAGGAGCATGTGTAGGAATGGAGCAAATGCAAGAAAGCACCCTGCTGGGACGAGTAAAAACACTCCATAAGATATCACGTCCAGAACTGTAGGCGATTGGGCGCCATTGAAAAGGTACCAGTTGAGCCCTCGATCAATCCATTTGAGTTGAGGATAGTGCTGAGACGACAATTATCCTTTTACGGTGCAAAGATTCACTTCCAACCGATTCCAGCACTTGAATCTGGCCTTGTCGATCGGACAAAGTGCTGAAGAAGCAGCCAACAGTGACGCTTTGAAAGAACAGGAAGATGAGGAAGTAGACCACTGTCATTTATATCTTACTGATGCCTCAAATTCTATTCTCACCTCTTCTCACACGTGTGCTCATTTTGAGTGCGGATCCATCAAAAACGAGAAGCTGCTGTCGAGCAATAACGATGATTCCGAACGCAGAAAACATAAGCATTGACAAAAACACGAAAATGACCTGAAAGTGTCATTTTCCGAACAACGCGATCCATCAAACCAATAAAATTTGATACGGTACGCTCCCACAGAGAATTCCCAAGCAGTAACCAGCACCTTCAGGATGGATTCATATTGAGAGCAATTATCGGATCTGGGATACCTGCTCGAATATACAACAACGGAATAAACAACATTGTGAAGAATAGATTTTGAGTCAAACACGTCATCTGGGATACTTTGCATTACCGTTGTCACTGCAACTGCATACTTGCAAAATAACAGTGATTTTCCGTATTTCACGATCGAGCATCGCGCGTTTCCAAAAGATAATCAGTAGAGTAGATGAGTTAGCAACAAGAGAAATCGATCCAATGATGTAAAAGGCGTGAACGGCAATCGATTCAACTACTGGGGAAATGTCGGACATTGATTGCGAGCAGGAGCACAGTAGAAGGAAAGAAAGTCGCTTCACTCAAGCCTCTACTAATCACAGTTTGCATAGGGCGTAACGCGTAATTTCCAGTGTTGTCTTTAGTTTTCTCAGAAGAAGCCTTTACAAACCACAGGAAAAGTTGCAAATAATCCTTTTCCAAAAAAGATCCAATAAATGTAGTATACATGCATTTGAGAAGGCCGAATTTGTAGGTTCTCTTTCGCACTTTTGAAAAGTGGTTGGTTACTCATAGAACTACTCCCGTTTTGACGAGAGCCTCGGAGGAAACGAACGATGTTACTATTCCGTGAGGGACATATGGTAAAAAATAAGGTAAACATTTAACATGATTATCGGTTGCTCACTCTGCATGTTCGCATAGACACTGTGACGTCATCGCATAACACACATGTTTGTTGGAGTATTTATGAGAGAGATGTGTACGATAAACGATAATTAGAGATTGATCATATTGAGAGGCGTGAACATTCACTCTACACGAAAGGAGATTGAGTGGCGAGACTGGATAAGATAAGAAGGCAATGCATCGGATGTCATGAGCGCATTTTTTACGCCCCTGTTTCATTGGCATTGGGTGAAGGGGAAATCAGAAGTGACTATGATCTAAATTCAGAGTGTGACTATTGTTCATTTTTAGGACAATGTTTTATCGGAGAATATTTCGTGCGATTTTCGACAAATTCTGATAATTTCTGAGCTTTCGATTGTTGCAATGTCGAATGAATTCATAACGTTTCACATAGTCAACCACATAGATCGGACATTCACACTTCAACTATCTCACAGGCGATAATTACTGAGGTTCCCAAGTCGAGTAGTGCGCATGCCGTCTGTAGATAGAGAAAGAGATGAGAGAGGAGTGACGACAATGGGATTGAGCTCCGTGATATCTCTGTGTATCTTTCCGTATTCCGTGACTCACAAGTCGAACAGCGCGTAATCATCCCTTCATTTCATATCGTTCACATAGAAACGTCTCGTATAAGTCAGTATACGATGACTACGCTCGCGGACACAGTGCACATTTCTGTGCTGTGTACTGTCGACGTGCTCGCGATTGTTGCAAATTTCGTTCTCATCTTCACAATTTGGACGAGGTAACGACCTTTTTATCTTGTAAACAATATAATATGTTTTAGAACTCCGCCTAGCATGCGCGCTTACTCGATTCTGTTGTTGAACAATGCAATGATCGATATTGCGTCCGCTATCGCAAGCATGCTCGCAATTACAAGGTGGATTTAACGCAAGCACAAATAATAACAATACTGTCAGGCTAATTTATCTTCCCGATTCCGTCACTGTTTTGTTTGTTTTCATCGGACCCTGCATACACGTTGGAACGTGGTTCTGTGGTCTCTGCCAATGTGCGCACATTTTTGTTTCGTTTGGTGAAGATTCTTTGTTGAAGCGATTCACGTCTTTGCCGCCTCTCATGCAACGCTGATTCTTCTCCATGCCTTCTGCTTTCGACTTTACGTCCTCAAAAGTGTTGAGCGAATCTCAGTGAACGCGAAAGTGACAGCTTCACTCTGTTTCATATGTTACTCTCCAACGATTGTTATGTTGGTACGATACGATACCAGATGTGAATCAACTTGAAGAATGCTGTCCGTTGCAGTATTTTTACTACATTTCAAGCGCGAACGCGCCGTTGGAGTTGACAGCACCTCGACAGCTAAAGGAGTACACCGCAACTGGTTCGGTTCAATCATAATGAATTAATAAAATAAATTTATGAAAAAAAATTCCAGTTCATAGAATCCTGCTCGACTTTCGAATAATCAGTTCTATGATATACGCTGTTTTCCTCTCCTCTTTTTCAATGATAATGATCGTAGTGGTCAGGCGAAAGCTAATTAGAGCCATCAAAACTACGGTCAGTGACTTCGATCTTTCAAGTCTGACCCTTTTCTGATTGTGAATAACAAAACCCGGAACTCTATTTCAGATATCAACAAAGACGAATTATCACGCAAACATTGCGACGGTAAGTTAAGATTGTATTGAGTGGGGAGTGTCATTTTTTCAAAAGAAATAATGAATTGCCGAAAAAACGATATTATGAAGTTTTGTTTATAATGAATCGTTCCTAATTTCTCAAGGCGCTCTCGTATCAAGTATTGTTGCCTATTGGGCAAAACCTCGCCTCAGCTGTTTGGTTCCTGAACATGATGGGACTGTGGCAGGATGAGACACCGGAGCGGTTGATTATGATTGTATGCTTTTCTGATTCATGAAACTAAAAGTAGTGATGGCTTGACAAGAAATATCAGTCCACACACCCTCTCGCATCTCTCAGAGTGCATGAAATGAAGAGAGCGTTTCTTGCGAAGCCATCCCTGTCTCAAAGCATCAGTATGATACACTCAGGTGCATAGCTCCTTTGCTCTCTGTTCGCCCTTGATCAACCTCGCTTTCTTGCCACCATACCGGAAGCTATTTTATCGCAAGAAGAAGCCGGCAGTTTCATCGTAAGAAACCTGGACTACAATGATATGAGGCTGTTTCAGAATCTCAATCCCGGCGACAGGGGCTAGTTGATGAAATGAGTATCGTTTCTTGGAGCTGATTTGCATGCTTTCGGCACGAATTTCACCTACGAATTGTATAATATGAAACAATATAATATGTTTCACAACTGTCGATCGGTCCTATGCAGCAATTTTCTATTTGTGAGCAGCTCATATGCGGCACGCATTGTACCAATTATCACGAATTAGCATGTTTTTCATTTATCTCGCCACTGCAGAGGGAACGCAAGTGGCGTTCAGAATCTGGACGTCGTCGCTGTTGTCGAGGTAGGAGAGGAGCCAGATGCCGGCCCGACAGACGATCGTCATCTTAGAATGATGAATATCACTCGTTCGTCGTCGCTCAAAATGAAACAGATCCGCATCTCCTTTGGTAAAGTCATTACTGAGCGAAGTGATTTTGAATGCGGAATAAAATAGGCCCTATTATTCGTTCTTGTAAGGTTCGGTAAGAGCCAATAATACATTTCGCGTCTGCTCGTACGTAAATGGGATAGAAGGAGTGCCTGGTGCAAATTTGGCACCAAAGTATCTGCAATTATATATTTTTAAGTATTTAGATGATGCAATACTCACTCGAGTGTATATTGATAATTGCTATCCACGCACGCGCCTGTGGCTCCAATTGCAGCTGCAACTCCTTCATTGATAGGTGGATATAACTGTGGCAGCGGGTCGCATTGGCAAACATCGTCTGCAAGGGAATCAGATTTTTCGCGTTTTACAGGTTATGTTTCTGGCGAAACGACAGAAATGACTTACTGGAGATTGCGCATCCAACAGCAATCAGAGAGATGTTAATGCCGGTAGACGCGAAGGTGTAGTTCCACATGTTGCGAGACTCGTTGAAGTACAGCACCTGAAACATAGTGTAAAAGCATTCCTCAATTGATTCAAACTCACATTCATCGCATTATTATCGAGCGTGATTCTCTGTCCGAATTCGTCGATTCCTCTGGAAACATTTATCTGTCATGTAGCACAGTGAGTGGAACTAAAATGTCGCTTACACCACTACGTAGGGCTGATCTTTCGTGCAAATGATGGGTCGGTTAATCCAGAGTGCAGATGAATTGAACTCCTTCACGCAGGGGTCGCTGCCCATCTCAGCCATTGGATTTGTTCGATCTGCAAAATCGTCGGATTACAAACAACAGAATCGATTCTATATCGGATGAGTCGTATAGGCCCGCCAGATCTCATTCGATCTATAGCTCCATCCATGACATTATTCCAAGCCGCTGAATTGCAAACATGAAACGCACTGGGGCATCCGCCGACGCTTTTGGTCTGTATTGCGGATGGGAGAGTGCATTGTTGTTCAGCACTTTTCGCTCCGAGTAAATAGCATGTCGGGTCGGCGTACCAGATTGCTTCGCACTGTAATGCGAATTTGTGAAAAAAAATCCACGATTTAAAAAAAAAGAAAATTGACTAATTCTTCACTTTGTCATCGTTCCCACAAGCGACCTGACACGCCCGCTCTGTTTCCGTCTCTTCTTTGAGTAAAAATTCCCGAGCAAAATAACTTCCTAATGATACAAAGCACATATTATCGGGCATGCATTTGATCTGAAGATTATAATTACTTCACCAAATGATATTTAGCAACACACTTACCAAAGTAGATACTAACAGCAAGATATACAGGAGGTAGCTCATCGCTGGTGCAGTGGGCAAGGGTTTGCATAGTTGGGCAGGATCATCGGTGATGAGCAGAAAATGTGACGCACTTGTCACGCCTTTCTGGCAGGGCTGCTCAAAACGGCGCTCCTCCCTTTCCCTGCTCTCTGGTTTATGTGAGCTGGAGAAGAGTGTGTCTCCACTCTTGGTCAGCTAAACTCCCTCGTGGATGCGAGCAACAATGCACCTAGCTTCCGAGCCAAAACACGCTAGAGAGGAGCGAGTGAGCGCGGGTATTTGGAGGATCTTTAGTTGTGGACTAACAGAAATGCATAGTGGCTCAGAGCTCGGAGTAATAAACCTCGGACCCCGACCCTCGGACCTCAACATCAAACTTTGGTGCAATGGTGGGTGGAAAATACAGGAAAGCAATGTGCTCTGAACGATCATTTCCTCGTTTTATCTACTCAATCAGCTAAAACTCAGGAAGGGGAGAACGTATTGTTAGTGTTCTTCCCTGCTTTCACTTGCACAGATTTCCTCGGAGATAAGGGGCAGCATATCGGGTGCACAATCGCAACTATAAAAGTAAGTTTTTACTCAAGCATGTTGCTCATTATTATTTTCCTGCTTTTTTGTGCGAGTAACTCGTCGCTATTTCACTGTTATACGTACGTATGTCTTGCAGAACCCGGCCTTACCGGTGTACCCCACCAGGACAGTAAAACCACCTTGATTGGTCACAACTTCACCTTTTTTTTTGTTTCACTCGTATTAATTTCAGCAGACTACAGCAATGCTAACACTCGATCGCCTACTGCGGGTCAAATTCAACTCGTCCGAGCTCTACTCGCTCGTGACGGAAGAGGTTCGTTGCATGAAGCTTTATTGAATCCGAAAATCAGTCATGACACATATTGCAACAAACGTTAATCTCAGTAAAATAATTGATTCATAAAATCGCAAAATCATTGAATCGCAAAATCATAAAACCATTGAATCATAATCTCAGTACTTTGACCGTCATCGCGCAGCGAATTGGATGGACGAGCACGTGATGTTCACCGTCCAGGTACTATTTTCTATAAATTTAACAAAATAGAGTTTTTTTTCAAACAAATTGAGTTTTCAGGCAGGAATTCTCTACCTGATGACCATTTTCTCGCTCAAGAAGTGGATGGAGACTCGAGAGCCGTTCAAGCTGCAACTGCCCGTTGCGGTATGCATCTTTCATTGAAACGCGTTAAATGCAAAAAACTCGCGACGTGTAACACAATTCTTCAATGAAAGGTTGAGAAGAAAAGTAGCAGAATGTATCACCTACCCCTCCAAATTTGAGCCTAATTCGAACCATTTTGGAGAATTGTTACCACATAAGAGAGGAAGAGTTTACACATTTCAAACTTACTGCTACGCACACTCAAAAGCACTACTATGACGTGTTTAAAATACCCCAATATTGATTTGTTTAGACGTGGAATCTGTCGATTGCACTCCTCTCGGGCATTTGTGCAACTGTTATGGCGCCGGAGTACTTTGACGCTGTCTTCAACAAGGGATTCAACGGTAACCGTCCTATTTTGTGAATTTAACTCCCGCATTTTCACGTTCTCCTCAAAAACTTCGGTAGAAACAGGAATTGAGGAATGACTATCAAATTACTGAGTGTTCAGTAGACTTTCAAAAGGTACTAAGGAACTAGTTCCGAATCAGTCAACTGAAAAGCTCATTGGGAAATGAGGAGAGTGAAAGCTGATTTCACTATTAGGTGGCTACTTTCTAATTTTCACTATTAAGTGGCTACTTTCTTTTGAATGTGTCATGCTCATCATACTCATTAATATATTTACCGCTTTGCGCGTAGAATTACACAAGAGGGCGAATTAGTCTATAGAAAAAGATACAACAACGTGATATTACGACGTCGACCTAGCGACAAAGATAAGGTTCGGGGGAGTGTTTAAGAGACCGGATCGGTAAGAATCGAAGATCCCCCGGACACGTTCCTCCCGGAACGGGACCAGCCAGCCCATACCCTAGCAGTAGGAGGGTGTTGTGCTCACATTGCTCATAGTACCCCTTGTTTGGGGTTTCGACGCCTAAGGCAGGAGAAAGTCGAAAAATGAATGAAATGTTTGAAAAATCACAAACAATAAAGTTGGAGAGTTTGACTCAAATGTTCATGTACTTCACGTTAAAGGTTCCCAGAGCCTCCTACAGGATAGTTTAGATTGAGTTCTGCTTCATTCCGGATCTTTATTCTGCTCTCAATTTTTCATTTTTCGTTCAAAGAAGCCTGTTCTTGCAGCTCCGGACAAGGGTAACCTAGGTGTACGTTGTAGCCCACTGGTAGAGGTATCCGAAGATTCACTGCCTAGACTCCCCAGGCTTTGCCAATTTGAGATAGCTTCATGGAAAGATCTGCGACCAAGGTTTGGATGTCGTATTATTTTGATTTCCGCCATTCATTTTAGGAGCTTTGAGGAAAATACCATTCAACTAGTGTGACTACGTCATTACTTGAATAGTCATCACCATAGGAATCGATTTCGCGATCATGAGTTTTTTGACCCATGACCCGGGGTTCATGGTCTCGGTCTGACCCACCACCATGAACCCGGGGTCATGGTTCAAAATGGAGGTGGAAAGTCATGATGGAGGAACTTCATGTGCTATACGTCAATGTGTAGTACAGTTCCCCAGTAGTACACAGCACCATGTGATACCGTAATATGGCTATCACAAACTGATTTTTTTCTGCATTTTTTAAAAATATGTTAATTCACGATTCCAAGTTGCCGAGAGTATGGTATAACGTGGTGCTGTGTACTACTAGGGAACTGTACTACACATTGACGTATAGCACATGAAGTTCCTCCATCATGACTTTCCACCTCCATTTTGGACCATGACCCCGGGTTCATGGTGTTGAGTCGCTCTGAGACCATGAACCCCCCGGGTCATGGGTCAAAAAACTCATGAGCGCAGAATCGATTCCTATAGTGATGAATATTCACATAATGACGTAGTCACACTAGTTGAATGGTATTTGCCTCAAAGCTCCTAAAATGAATGGCGGAAATAAAAACAATACGACATCCAAACCTTGGTCGCAGATCTTTCCATGAAGCCTCAAATTGGCAAAGCCTGGGGAGTCTAGGCAGTGAGTCTTCGGATACCTCTACCAGTGGGTTACAACGTACACCTAGGTTACCCTTGTCCGGAGCTGCAAGAACGGGCTACTTTGAACGAAAAATGAAAAATTGAGAGCATAATAAAGATCCGGAATGAAGCAGAACTCAATCTAAACTGTCCTGTAGGAGGCTCTGGGCACCTCTAAGGTGATGTACGTGAACATTTGAGTCTAACTCTCCAACTTTATTGTTTGTGATTTTTCAAACATTTCATTCATTTTTCGACTTTTCTCCTGCCTTAGGCGTCGAAACCCCAAACAAGGGGTACTATGAGCAATCTGAGCACAGGACCCTTCTAACGCTAGAGTATGGGCTGGCTGGTCCCGTTCCGGGAGGAACGTGTCCGTGGGGTAGGTGAAAATATTCGATTTTTACCGAGCAGGTCTCTTAAAGTAATTGGCCACGATGGAAAAGGTCATTTAAGCCTCGCTCTGCTCCACGCGCGAGTCTTACTTCAGCGGCGAGAACGGACGAGCGGTGAGTTTAATCATTGCAACCATGAAGTTGCCTCACGAGGGGTAGTAAACACTCTGTCGATGAAGTACAGAAAGAAAAGAGTGTTCTGAGCACATCTCAACACGCACACCACTAGAGTTCGAAACCGCTCACCCAGTGATATCTCTCATCGAGAGAGTGTGTGGAATGAAAAGATTTAACCCTTTCAGGTGTTCATTCTGATCTTCGCCCGTCTGCCGGAGTTCATCGACACAATATTCATCGTAAGTAGACGATTTCGGAGTTCGAAGAAGTCTATTCCATCTTGTGGATGATGGGACGGTTGGGAACTCGCGTTGAGGAATCCTCGACATGTGCCGTTCAAGAACCCCTTTCGATACTAAACGTCGCACATTGGGTTCATAAGCGCCTGTTTCTATATGCCTTATCAATCCTGAAACAAGCTTCGACTATGAGCCCGTTCGCGTAAGAGTCGGACAGGGTTCGGCACAGCAAAAAAGTTGAAGGCCGGGAAAAATATTGATTTCGACGCCCTTTGGGGTACTCATTAACATAAACGCTGTATCATTGTCCGGTGATGCCTTTGGGGGTGCGGTAGGTAGTGCATGAAACAGTGCCTTTTAGAGGTATTTAATTTGTATCTTTTCAACGG
>LS491522.1:231604-242137 GCA_900490845.1 Pristionchus japonicus
TCGTCTAAAAACAAGATTTCTTCCCGTATTTGCCTTGATTAGCTGCAATCCCATTTCAAATGTGTCGTCCACTAGTGTGCGCTTTACGTGAACAACTGTAAATATATCAAAAAAGTTCAAAACAGCTGGAAACAAGAGGAACAACAACGGAAAGACAATTTGTAAAGTACACATGTCACGCGAACCGTGGTGTGGAAGATATATTACTCACTTTAACCTCGATTTTCGCCGTATTTTCGAGTTATTGATTTTTTAAAAGCTGTAGATAAGTTGCAGCAAAGGATTCTCTCTCGAACAAGCACAAACATGACTCATGAAAGTGCGTTTGGATTGTTTTGAATGTTGTATCGAAAAATCCCGTACAATACAGTATTGTATTGGATTCGTTCCGGAATATAAATTCGGTACGATATGTGTGTGTAAGTGAATATAAAATAATATTTGCAGATCCCTTGCGAGGTTGATCCCGTAGGCTTTGCGCTTACCTGGTTCATGGATCTCTCCTATCTCTACCTGTTCGTCGATTTCTACATGAACAAGTACAAGGACGAGAAGAAGAAGATGACAAAGAAAGTGGAGTAAACGATATTAGTTTAGCATCACTTTGTCAAATGTATTTCGTCACAAACATAATGATAAACTCTTGTATCAATCGATATGATGAATCATAAACCTATCGCCGTGTTGTATTTTGCGTGTTTCATGATAACGGTTCTAATAAAGCGGATGGTGATTTGCTGCACAATCTGAGAGAAAAGTGAGAAGGAGATAGAAGCATGTGAAAAAGTTTATTTTTCGTGCATCGATGGGATATGGATATTAACAACTACCATACTCATGATTACAAACACTCAGTGTATGCCGTAGATCAAGGTTCTAGCTTCAATTTCATCGCAGCAATTTTGTGCGCTCTAATTTAAACGCATGTGGTAGAGCTCGGAATCCCGAACTCGCATGATTTTTTTCGATTTTTTCTGTGAAACCCATCCGCGTCATTCCTGGCATGGAGAGCGGTCGGGCGGAAAAAACTTGCTCATAACAAGTCGTATTTGTGCTCATGTCGAAGAGCTCGTCGAGCTGATCAAACTTTGTGCATTACGTTTTTCATGAATCTCACTGTATAATCAGCTACGAGGGCTCAAACACGCTTTTATTTTCATTATGGCTTTAATGTGCGAAAACTCATTGTGTGATCATTAAATCGGCGTGAATTTCATAACAAGCATAAATAAAAGTACCGCACTTAACATGTTCACCTCTATTAACATCCTGATTTCATTTCAAATTTTCTTCCTGAAAAACTGGCATATATTTTGCGGTTTCATCCCCTTTCCATATCGTGCTCATTATCTTTTGCTGAATTCAATGTTGACTGTTCTTGAATCTCTTTCTAATTCAGAAAAATCATCACAGATCATGAAAATACAACGTTCTCTCTGACCATCGTGACCTCTCGATATGCTCTCCAACATGAGCACCATAATGGGTAGGTTAAAAAACTTTTTTTTTCAGACGTCACTTTCGGGTCGCAGGACGACGATGATGGGTCTCAAGAATTTTTGACTTTCTAGGCTTAATCGATGGGGAATTTCATTCTCTACAACATATTGAAAAAAGGGAGCGCACTTTTTCGATTTAGATTTTATGCAAATTAAAAATTAGATTTTCGAAAGTGAAAAACCAGTTTACGATCGAAATTTCGAACCGGCCAAAAGTGGATTTTGAAGGCCTAGGTGGGTACCTAATATAACCACACTAACTTTGGACCTAGGTCTCGCCGTTTTTATAATACGAATTTTTCTTTTTTTAAGTTTGAAGCTCCGCCCCTTTTTTGGGTTTTTGATCTTTGATCAAATAAAGTTCCAAACGATGATCAGGACCCATGGGGGTACCTCCACAGCAGTTTTGGTCAGGATCTGAGATGGCCATGTCCAGCCTTAACGGGCCAATCCTCGAATCTTACCTAGCCGGTCTCTTAACGAGGAATTCACATAAAACGGAAAAAAGCGTAGTATTCTTCGATGGACAATTAGACTAATAAAATATATTCAGTGTGATATCAGCTCCGGTTCAAAAGTGGCCATTTGAAAAAGTGCGCAAAGACTTTTGGTACCGACTAAATAGCAGAGGGGAAGTATTATAGTAAAATACGCTATTTCAATTTTATGTTTACGTAATTATGATGCGTAAGAAGTTTTTTGAAGATCATCATTAATCAATAGGGTACACATTAATTAAGAGACCGGATCGGTAAGAATCGAGAATCCCCCGGACACGTTCCTCTCGGAACGGGGCCAGCCAGCCCATACTCTAGTGTTAGGAGGGCCTTGGGCTCACATTGCTCATAGCACCCCTTGTTTGGGGTTTCCTCCAATACGGCGCGAGAAAAGTTGAAATATGTGTGAAATGTTCGAAAAATCATAAAATGCAAAGTTGGAGAGATTGACTCAAATGTTCACGTGCATCACGTTAGAGGTGCACAGAGGCATCACAGCAGCAGTCTAGATTGATTCTTGATTGATTCCGGATTTTTGTTCTGATCCCAAATTTTCTTTCCTTGATCAAAGTAGCCTATAGATGCCGCTAGGGCCCGAGACAACGTATGTGCGGATTGTAGCCCACAGGTGTAGGAATCTGAAAATATGGTCACTGGGTTTGTACGGTTCTCACGCTGCGAGATTTCCCATTGCAAAGAGGCGGAACCGTATTTCCGGTTTCAGATTATTCACGATTTCATTATCCATTTCTCGACGTTTATGCAAAATGCAACTCAAATGGCATAGTCACGCCTCCATGAGAATTATCAATACGAAAGGGGTCGATTCTGACACCATCACTTTTTTGAACCATGACCCGGGGTTCATGGTCTCAGAGCGACTCACTACCATGAACCCGGGGTCATGGTCCAAAATGGGCTTTGAAACTCATGATCGAGGAACTTCATGTGCTATACACCAATGTGTGGTACAGTCCCCAAGCAACATATAGTACCTAGAGATATCGTAATCTGACCATCGCAGAATCGAGAACTGACTTTTCAGCATACATTCTAAAAATAATCACTTTGCGTTTACCGTATTACGGTATCTCCGAGTACTGTATGTTGCTAGGATACTGATCAACACATTGGTGTATAGCACATGAAGTTCCTCGATCATGAGTTTCAAAGCCCATTTTGGACCATGACCCCGGGTTCATGGTGATGAGTCGCTCCGAGACCATGAACCCCGGGTCATGGTCCAAAAAAGTCACGGTGGCAGAATCGACCCCTTTCGTATTGATAATTCTCCTGGAGGCGTGACTATGCCATTTGAGTTGCATTTTGCATAAACGTCGAGAAATGGATAATGAAATCGTGAATAATCTGAAACCGGAAATACGGCTCCGCCTCTTTGCAATGGGAAATCTCGCAGCGTGAGAACCGTACAGACCCAGTGACCATATTTTCAGATTCCTACAGCTGTGGGCTACAATCCACACATAGGTTGTCTTGGGCCTTAGCGGCATCTATAAGCTACTTTGATCAAGGAAAGAAAATTTGAGATCGGAACAAAAATCCGGAATCAATCAAGAATCAATCTAGACTGATGCTGTGATCCCTCTGGGCACCTCTAACGTGACGCACGTGAACATTTGAGTCAGTCTCTCCAACTTTGCATTTTATAATTTTTCGAACATTTCACACATATTTCAACTTTTCTCGCGCCGTAATGGTGGAAACCCCAAACAAGGGGTGCTATGAGCAATGTGAGCCCAAGACCCTCCTAACACTAGAGTATGGGCTGGCTGGCCCCGTTCCGAGAGGAACGTGTCCGGAGGGTAGGCGATAATCTTCGATTTTTACGGAGCAGGTCTCTTAAACGCAGTATCAGTCCGTGATTGCAATTTTACAAGAAGTATGCTTTATTCAAGGAGTCTCATTTCCTCATTTTAAGAGACCGGATCGGGGAAAATTCACCACCCCCCGGACATTTCCCTAGGGCTAGGATCCAGACCGCCCCAGTCACATATGTTGGAGGTCCTTTGACCCTATTCACAAAAATGATGAAATATTGGTCCGCGTTGCCCAATGCGGCGCGCCAGGTGCGCGCGAAGTTTGAAAAGTGCATTTTCATATCTTTTCAACCGAACAACATAGGACCAAAATTCTTTTTGCATTGTGTTAGGGGTGACGTAAGTGCACAGGAGCACCATTGTGATCGATTCTAGGATGAGTCTGATACCAATTTTGTGTCTCAAAATTTTAGTTTTTCCGAATTTTCACCCTTCTAAAGTGGCGTCCGACACCGTAATGTGGGTATGCGAGCATACCCCATTCCCTCCTGCATCGGTCTCACCACATATGAATGGAATTTGGACAAGCATATTTTAGAAAAGGTTATTTGAGTAATGTGGGGTCAGTCTCAGGACAGCCTTAGCTAGCTTTTCCCGCTCCGTCTTTTTGAGATTTCTAGAACAAACCACGCAAACAGTGATCTTAGGCCATCCTGCGAATTATCATCACCATAGGAATCGATTCCCTCTGTTCTAGAAATCTCAAAAAGACGGAGCGGGAAAAGCTAGCTAAGGCTGTCCTGAGACTGACCCCACGTTACTCAAATAACCTTTTCTAAAATATGCTTGTCCAAATCCCATTCATATGTGGTGAGACCGGTGCAGGAGGGAATGGGGTATGCTCGCATACCCACATTACGGTGTCGGACGCCACTTTAGAAGGGTGAAAATTCGGAAAAACTAAAATTTTGAGACACAAAATTGGTATCAGACTCATCCTAGAATCGATCACAATGGTGCTCCTGTGCACTTACGTCACCCCTAACACAATGCAAAAAGAATTTTGGTCCTAGCTTGTTCGGTTGAAAAGATATGAAAATGCACTTTTCAAACTTCGCGCGCACCTGGCGCGCCGCATTGGGCAACGCGGGCCAATATTTCATCACTTTTGTGAATAGGGTCAAAGAACATCCAACATATGTGAGTGGGGCGGTCTGGATCCTAGCCCTAGGGAAATGTCCGCAAAAGAGCCAAAATGCTAAATTTTCTCGGAGCCGGTCTCTTAAGGTTTACTTTGTTAAAGTTTTTCGACGTTTACATCCAGTGCCTACTGTACCATCCTTGTTGTGCGTTAAAACTGTAATGACGAAAAGGAAAGCGAATGCGCTTCACGTGAAGTTACATGTTATTGCTGCGTGCCCTGTAGATACGATCGACAGCTACTAAAGAGAGCGATTTTATCTCGTTTTCTCATTTCCGCATTCTGTATGCTCATTTTTTCCTGTTGTGTGTAGTGTTTTACCGTCACAACTTGCAGACTATGGAGTCGCTGAAGTTGAGAAGCTTCAACGACCTCTACAACGGCCGGTCCATATTCATCACTGGCGGAAGCGGCTTCGTCGGAAAGGTCTGCTTAATTTTCAGTATTTTCTCGCGTTTTCTTGAAAATCTAGTTCCTGATGATGCTTTTTTTGGTACATTCTCAGTTTTGTAATCATCCTTTCGAACATAAACGGTATTTGGCCAGTTCGGCATCCGACACTTGAGTTCACCGGAAGTCGCTCATTCTATATATTTGATTTCCGAACTCGGAGTTGGTGGTTGGGGTGGATAATGGGTCTTCCGGTGAACTCCACAATTACCCGGCATCCTAGGTGTTCGTCGAGAAGTTGCTCTATTCACTGCCGGGCATCGACCGAATCTTCTTGCTCATTCGCGCCTCGAGAGGCAAGTCGGGCACTCAACGATGGAAGGAGTTCGAGAATGTGAGACATCTATGTGCATTACCTTCGCTCCTCATCTTTAGCCCAGCGCATGAGGGTTTTTGGCAGCCCACATTCCATAGTTATGCAATGGACCAAATGGTAAAGGTGACAGCTTTTCCACGCAATGGGTGGTTGTGCCACCCCCCTAGCCAGTTTAGATTTTGGTCTGAGTAAGAGTACCTGAGTAATCTCTTTTTGTTAATACCGATTTTTCTGCAGCTCGAGCTGTTCAATCGGGTCCGTCGCGAGTGTCCCGAGCGGCTGGCGAAGATTGTCGTCGTGGACGGGGACATCTCCCTGCCCGAGCTGGGCATGTCGGCGGACGACCAGCGGCGCGTGATCGAGAAGGTAAAGTATACTTTTGACAAAAAAACAAAAATCGTTTTTTTCGAATCCTTGCCACCAGAGTCACCAGAGTTTAAGAAAATCCAGTTCCCGGGCTCATACATTCACTCCTGATCCCTGTGTTGTACAGTGATTACGTACTGGATGTGAAAGTGATGCCTGTGGTGCTCATCCTCCCCACTGTATGACCTGCGAGAGATAGCCAAATGGAGAGAAAATGGGGTGCCGTACTTTCAATTCAATAAACGAGGTTGAACGTCTGCGCATTGCAGACGTCGATGGTGTTCCACTGCGCGGCGACCGTCCGCTTCAACGCGCCGCTCACGGAAGCCGTCGACCTGAACATGCGCGGCGTGCAGAGAGTGATCGCCTTCTGCCGGAGAATGCGCAAGCTGCAGGTCAGACCGGGAGAAAATTTTGCTGTCTCTCATTTCACAATGCTCTCTCGCCGGTAGCATGAAAGACCGTAAATTTTTCGAAAAAAAATGCTCTGGTCAGACTTCTAACAGGGGTCACAAAAATTCTGATCAGACTTTTTGTGACAGCCGTGTTTTCTGTAAGGTGTGCAGTACATATCAGCAAGTTGTCCTTATCCGCGTTCAATCTCATCGCCGCCCACCTCTCGTTCGATCGGGCACAAAGACACCTGAAGAGCTAGGGATCATTGTGGGCTATTGTGCCACTTGCCCTCCGAATATGTTCTTTCGCGGACCGCGTTTTCGCTGAAAATTGGATCAATTTCAGTGCTTGCTGCACTGCTCGACGTGCTTCGTCAACGCGGACAAGCAGGGCACGCTCGTGGACGAACAGCTGTATCCGCCGCCCTGCGACCCGCACAAACTCATCGAGGTGGGCAAGCGCAGCTTTTGTCGTCTCTCTCTCTCACGAAATAGTTTTAAAAATAGTTCGAGACGACGCAACTAATTGTAAGGTTTGGGGGCGCAAAAATGCAATCGCAGGCCCGAGAATGGATCAGCGCAGGATGGATATATGAATCGATCGCCAAGTCCGCCTCGAAGAGCTACGGCAACACGTACTGCTTCACGAAGGCCCTCGCCGAGGTACGATTCGCATGGGCGATCGAGGAAAATGCAAGAATAGACAACCTTGATGCGCTCTTTCACTTGATATGCTCCCCGGCAGGTCTAGCTCACGATGATGAGAAGTTTAGGAACTCCCTTAGAGTCAGAAGAGGAAGAGTGGAGACAATGGAGAATAAGGGGTTCCTAAAACCAAATGCGCGCGCATTTACAGCATGTCGTCTGGGCCGACGCTGCCGATCTGCCCACGATCATCTTCCGTCCATCCGTAGTGGGCGGAATCTGGAAGGACGGCATCCCGGGATGGGCGGACGCATTCCAGGGCATCACCGCCATGCTTGCCGCGGTCAGATTTGAAAACGTCTCCTTTTGGGCTCAAGTGCTTCACACTCCTAGGAGCCACTGAGTGTGAGCTGTGTTGCTACTTGTCCTCAGAAATGACTTAGAGCACTGTTAACTTCGCAAAAACGCGTCCGTTCAGTGCGGATCGGGCGCGATGCCGCGGATTCCGGTCGGCAGCGAGGCGCGGCTAGATGCGATTCCCGTGGACGTCGTATCCAATTCGATGATTGCGTGCGGCGCCTACCGGCTCTCAATGAGGTGCAACAACCTGTCCAAATCCACTAAACACGAAGCAATTTAGCCACTACATTCGAAAAAGTGATGTCTGACATAAAGAGATGTCTTCCAGTCTTCCAGTGGTACCCAGTGGTGTCTGACACAACTGGATCAGCGCATGATTGCGACCACTGATGACTACCCAGTATCCTATCCTGTTCCAGTGGCAACTCAATCCCGGTCGTGCACTGCAACTCGTCCACGCTCAATCCGTGCATCTACAAGAACGTGCGGGCAAGCGCGATCGAGGCGAGTGATTGCGCGGTAGGGTTGCCGGTTCGGTTTCGGTTTCGGTATTACGGTGCGTGAATGGCGATATGCGAAGAGGGTGCGGTAATGCCGCGAGAGAGGGAGGAGAGAGGTCATTACCGCACCATTACCGCAAGCTTGCGGTAATGGTGCGGTAATGGTGGCCCCTCTTCCCACCCCTCCCCTCCCTCGCCTCTCTCTCGTCCTCACCTTTTTCACATCGTCCTGACAGACAGAAAAGGCTTCTATTTCTCAAACCATTTATACTTTTCGATAAGAACTGAATCTAGACCATAAGGGTATGCTTATAGTCCGCTGACATATCTTCAGAAACATTCAGTGTTCCTTACGGGAGGGGGGGGGGAAGATACCGATGGGAATGATATTTCAAGAACACTGCTTGAGAGAAACCCTCATCAACAATTGAAGAAGTAGTCTAATGTTAAGAGATTAACGATTTGTAATCAGTTGCTGTTTCTCCATCATTGTTCATCGAGAAAGGAGAGGAGAGAGCTTCCGGAAGCTTTACCGCAAGCTTCCGGTAATGGTGCGGTAATGACCTCTCCCCTCCCTCTCTCTCGGCATTACCGCGCCCCCTTTGCATATCGCCTGTCTCGCGCGGTAATGCCGATCGAGAGGGGCGAGGAAGGGAAGAGAGGGGCGCAATACCGAAACCGATCCTGCAACCCTATTGCGCGGTGATTAGATATCTTTCGTTCTACAATGACGTTCTGACAGACTTTTGATGATGAGATTTGGGAAGTTCTTCCCTTGTGCCTCTCTCTGTATCGACCGCTCTACGTGAAGTGTGAGAAGGGGAATGAGAAGGGGCCGGAAAAGAAGTGCCGAAATGCGAAGTCGATTGCAGTGCGCCTACAAGTACCCGCTGGACAACATGCTGGGCACACCGACCTTCTCTACAGAGGTGCGCAAATCACGAGCGCTCTTATTTCACAATATCTATTTTTGTCGGCGAGAGAGGGCTCGAAATGAGGAGAGTCTGACTCTACCATATGAATTAGGGATGGCGGATGAAGAGATAATCTTAGAATCAAGAGGTCATTTTCTCTCCCTATCATTTTGCTCTTCATGAAGAGCGACGCGGCTGCTCTCCCTCTTCATGAAGAGAGAGAATAACGTGGAGAACCCTCTCATTTCTTCCTCTCATTCTTCATGAAGAGCTCTCCGCGGTGCCTCGTTCTTCGTGAAGAATGACACCGATCAGCGCGCCCGTTAGAGGGAGAATGAAGAGTGCAATTTAACCTCTTCATTCGCCATCCCTAATATGAATTCTCTCCGTAGGGCTCGGACACGCTCGAGAAGGGGATGCACGCGATGCGAGAGCGGTACCTGGGACCGGCGCTGGACAGGGTCGGATCGCTCGTGGGCAGGAAACCATTGTGAGTGTCAATATCATATCAGTGATTGCTAGATGGGGATGGGGCGGAAACATAACCATTCTTCCGGGGAACTGCACAAGGGCCCAATGGTTGCAATGATTGTGTGCCTTCGCAGCTGGGGCAGGATATACGCGCGCATTGCCGAGACGTACGCTGTCCTCAAGAAGTTTATGGTGGACTACGCGTTCAAGACGGACAATCTCATGGCGATTCGGGACATGATGACCGAGGAGGACAAGGAGGTGATTTTCGAAAAAGCGTGGGCTAAAGTATTAGCGTTTGGTAGACATGGCAGAAGATCGAAAAATGAGACGTCGAACACCTTTTTGGAACGCCCAGGTCCGACCTTTAAAACTACCCAAAAAAAACAAGAATATGATGAAGAAGTGAAGTTTCATTCGTTGGTGGATATCTCACCACGCAATAGGCACACTGTACCCATTCCTGATACGTTTAACTTCAACAGACTTTCGACTTCGACATTCGCAAACTCGACTGGAACGCGTACACTTTCGATCTGCAGCTCGGAATGAAGGTGAGAAAGAAAAAATGGAAGAAATTTTTTTTCGCGTGATTATTCTAGTATGTTCTGAAATATCTGATGTGTTCTGATCGATTTACTCTAGTTATAGACAAGTAGGCTCAAGTTACATGATCATTGCAAGACAGCAAAGGTGTTAACACTTCCCCTGTGTTGCAATGATTATTGATGACATATTATTTTTGCAGGTGTTCCTCATGAAAGACGACATTACCGATAAGGAAAAGCTGAAGCAGGCGAGATCCGTGCTCAGACTGTGAGATAATTATCCCCTTTTTTAGCTAACCACTTCTTGATTTCGTAGTAAAGGTAAAGGTATCCCCGAGCTCCAGGCACTTGCGTCCTGCGGGAGCCCATTGCTAGGGCAGTGATTTAAAAGAGTCTTTTTGAGAAAGTGAAAATATCCTTGGCAAAGTGGAAAAAATCGATCTCCCTCAAAACTGGTGTGCGGGTAGTACTCACCGAGTGTAGCTTACCTGCAGCTTCCGGAATCACCTGGGTCACTTTCCGACGAGCGGTGAAGTATGTTTCATTGAAACGTAACCCAGCCGACTTTGCGATTTCGCAATCGTTTCAAACAA
>LS491524.1:15464-31242 GCA_900490845.1 Pristionchus japonicus
GCGTTACAGGCCTAAAATGGTGATATTGATCGATCTTTGGACGCTCATGCAAAATCAGTCATGCATTTTCATGCAATGAAAAAGTGTTCATGTTTCCAAGCACATCGAACTCTATCGAATACAGCACTTTTCCCACTGCACATTTTTTACCCTGTACGGGACACAGTCATATTTGTTCGACTCTTTCGCAAACGGCCTCATAATTGAATAGATAGGGGGTAGTGAAACTCCAGAATGACCATATGAGATTAAGCAGAAGGCGCACTTGCAGCCTCTGCAGCCACAGCAGCAATCATTCCGTGCTCCATGCCCCACTCACATAGGTGAAATAAGTCTTCGCCTGCGAAGTAACCTTGTCGGCAAAAACTCCGGAACCATGTCAGCAAAGTTGACAAAATCGTCACTTTTTGTGAAAAACCGAAATTCACAAAATAAAAAAATTACACATGAATAATTTCTGCAAGCAATTTTATCCACTAAACAACGTAATTCCGATATTAACGGATTTGGAAAATCTTGATTTTTGCTCTTCGCAACTTTAAACCTTTATATCTCTGTGAGTTTTGGTGTTTTTTCCAATTTCTTTTTTGAGGATTGTAGAGCAACCAAAGTTGCCTCTTTTGCCAACCACTCGCAGTCATGAAATTGCTTTATACAGAAATGTGATGTGCCAAAACTTTCGCGAGAAATCATTTTTCGCGAATTCCTTCGCAACTTCAATCCGATGATTCTCAGCATACAGATTTGCGAGAGGTCTAATTTTTTGGCTATATACTGATCAAAGTACGGCAAAAAAGATGTGATTGGTTGCGAACCTCTCGCAGACCTGAAAATTGCGAAAGCGAGCTTCAAACATGGGCAACAAAACCATGATTATCGTGTCCCTGTAAATCGAGGTTTCTCAGCTCATAGGTGTGCGAGAGGTCTGATTTGTCTACTACTTATAGATAAAAATGTCGTGAAAAAGGTCGGAAAAGTTGTGGACCATTCACAAACCAAAATTTCAAGAATGATTGTGCCAAGTAAGGGCCATCAACAATCATCACTTCCTAATCAATATTATATCGATATTCATCAACTCGCAGGTGTGCGAGAGGTCTGATTTTATGGCAATAGATGGATTAGAGTACGACTAAAACGATGTGATTGATTGAAGACCACTCGCAGATCTGGGGCAACGAGAAATGGTCACAAACCTAACCCAAAATATTTTAAATACTTGTTGAATCTGGAGGGGCTGACAAGACTCGAGTTCCCCTCCCCGTTGTATTCTATATTTTCCTTATGAATTCATCTCCTTAGTCACTCGTGATAAAGCTACCTATAGAAAGAAATCAATTAGAAATTGAAATTCGCAAAAGAAAGAGGTATATATAGAAAAATATGCACTTTTAAAGCGTAAAATTTCATTTTTTTCATGTGAAAAATCCAAAAATGAAAAATAGACCATGTCGGCAATATTTTTTTAGCACATCGGCAAAAAGCCCGCGGAAAACGCATTTTACCTATGCCCACCCACTTGAATAATATTTATTATGCTATTCACAGGAATGTTGAGTGCAATAATTGTGAATCGTAATGCCAGAAAGTAATTGATAGACCAATAATTGAATAGATAGGGGGTGGCAGTGAAACTTCAGATTGACCAGATAAGATTAAGCAGTAGATGCACTCGCGGCCTCTGCAGCAGCTGCAATTCCAGCAGCCACAGCAGCAATCACTCCGTGCTCCATGCCCAACTGCCTGTTCTTCTTCTGGAGATTGCTGTTGATTCTTGTGGCTTCAGATACGAGATTCATTGCATCCACTCGGAAGATGTTGATCAGAGAAGCGAGATGTTTCTGGAAGGAGAGAGGGAATTAGGGCTGCTGGTTCTAAGAGGTCGAGCTTTTCGAAAACTTCCGAACGCAAAGTATTCATGATGGCAAAATCGAGATGAAGATATTGAGACTGAAGACTTTCGAACTGTTCCATTCAACATTCGATACAGATTCATTGCGGGAACAATAAACAGGAAGATTGCGTCATCAATACGCAACTTACAGCTTCATTAGGAATCTTTCTGCTGCCACGGACGATGTTCTCGATTTCTCTTGCATACTCGCCCACGGCCTTCCATTTCTTGGACAAGATCTCATAGAGTGTTCTCTGAAATGTATGGCGAATCTGTTGTTGTTGAACTGATCCAACATTCAACCTTAACCCAGCAAGCATCTGGATAACGTTTAGAGGCTGCTTAGTGATCTTCAAAATGCTACCTCCTCCCCACTCGCGGGCAGCGCGGGAATGCCCCTCTCCGCTCTCCCGATGTGCTCCTTCAGAATGACAATCTGTCTTCTCTGCAAGGAAATGAGCTCGACGATGGTGATCAGGCAGTTGCGGTGGACGGAGATCTGCGAAATATCTATTTTGTGTGAAAATCGCCTTTTTTGAATGAACACGGGCAGTTTTGCAATTGTGAATACAATGCACTCAAAATACGAATAAATACTCACCGTATGATCCTTCCAGGCCACCTGTCGGTCGAGAAAGTGTAGGCCTCTGGATGCAGTGGAGAATGAAGAGGAGGACGCGCGACGGGACCGAGGGGCGATGATGGCTTTCTGAAAAGATCAACGAGATGTTTATCAATGCAGTTGAGAAAGGGAATTCTTGGATTGACTTGCGATGTTCGACTATAGAGACTGGAAATGTTGCTGAAAGGTAGAAAATGACTCACATTAGTAGGCGCAGAGAGAGTCTTTGAGTCGGTGAAAGTCGATTTCTCCGTTGATCCAGAGATATGGTGAAGGCTCTCATTAGTAGGCGCAGAGAGAGTCTTCGAATCAGTTGAGACCGATTTCACGGTATATTCAGAGATATGGTGAAGGCAGGCGACAGCGACATGCTCGTTGTGCAGTGGACAAGTGGAGAAAGAGGAAGAGGAAGAGGGACGGGAGCGAGGAGCGATGTGGGCTTTCTGAAACGAACAACGAGATGTTTAGAAAATAACAAAGCGTTTGAATAAGGAGACTCACCTCAACTGGCACAGTGAAATTCTTCGAATCAGTTGAGACCGATTTCACGGTATATTCAGGGATCTGGTGAAGGCAGGCCACAGCGATACGCTCGTTGCACATGGTAGATGACGATGAAGGAATGGATCACTGCCAGATCCGTGGGTTTATATTGCAGACAGATCGGGCGTCCAGTCCACACTGTAGCCTCTGCAGATCGGAAGGGTCGTAACGAGAGGTCGCAAGTCAGAGAGGCTAGACAGCGTGTGGAATGAGGATCGGGTGCTTCCGATCTCTAGGCCGGTATCAAATTTTAATCTGTTGAATTGCTAGAGCTCAAGTAATATGAGTGCAATATTGTTCGAAGTCGCATGTCAACCCAGACATGAGGGCCTAAATTCGAATATTTATCCGTTTGTGACCAGTGAAAAGTGGATAACCGTAAAATGTGGA
Organism: Pristionchus japonicus; assembly: GCA_900490845.1. Taxonomy (NCBI): domain Eukaryota; kingdom Metazoa; phylum Nematoda; class Chromadorea; order Rhabditida; family Neodiplogasteridae; genus Pristionchus; species Pristionchus japonicus. The sequence goes on from LS491524.1 coordinate 18,914, forward strand.
TGAATCTTCAATCAATTCGTTAGTTAACGGGAATATTTTCATTGATCCCTTCCAAGGTACACCAGATCCAGGGTGAAATCGAGATCGAGAAGAGCGGTTGAGTGGTAGATCAATATCATCGCGATCGTACAGTACTCCAGGCAGGCGAACGTACTGTAGGCTGTAAGAGAGATTGATTATTGAAGTTTGAGAATCGAAAACCCTTCTCCATCACGCACTTCAAAGTCTCAATAATTTCAAGATCAGTATGAAACACATATGATTGAAAACTTTGGAGAAATGGATCGTTCTGCGCACAATTGGCTCAAATATGTTTCCCGAAATATATATATTGCTATTTCATCTTTAATGTTTCGATATCGGGTTGACTGTAAATTTTAAATACAAAAAATTTCACATTTTCTTACAATCAGCTCAATTCTCGGAAATCACTCAAAATACAGCCTTCACAATAAATGGGTCTACGCACGCTAAGACTCTTTTTTGCCTCAAAAGTTTCCGAAATGTCATCATAATCTCTCGATCACTCACAATGCGGGACGCAGTATCCCTGGAAGAGCGAGAATGCCACTGTGAGGAGGGCTACTGTGATGATGAGGAAGAAGAAGAGGAGAAGGCGGAGACGGAAGGAGAGGGTCTGAACTTGACAAATCTTCTTCATTCTCAATGTTATTACTAAGAGAAGGTAATTTTTGTAGGCTCATTTGTCCTATAGAATGAAGAGCAAGAGGAAAGAAAGGGAATTATGAGGGCGAAGAAGAGGAGAAGGCGGAGCGGAAGGACAGAATCTGGAGATTTTAATGATGAGAAGTGTTTAAAAGTACAGCAACATGGAATCTCTGAGATAGAAGGCTATGTTTCAGAATATGCATTAAAGTGTGAGAACAAACGACGAATAATAGCTGAGTGATCTCTGTTTCCCAAAACAAATACATTTTTATCACTCTAGAATATGGATGGAAGCACTTGGCACACTTATGATAACAGAATAGAAACGTCTACTCACCTTACTCCTTATCTCTCTTCCCACTACTTATTGCGGTTTGATTATCTTTTCTCAATGGATAATTGTAGAGACCAATGTATAGCTGCAGATAATTCGTAAAAGCTGATCATCCCTCACCTCCCTTCTCCCTTTTACTCCGCATCTGATCGACAGCAGCAGATGCGCCGCCATGAACGTCTCTGTGGAGAGGATGAAGGCGATGAAGAAGATCATGTGCAGGACTGAAAGTTGTTGTTGTTATCGTTGGTGGTGTTGTTGTTGTTGTTGTTGTTGTTGTTGAAATGAAAACGACTCACGCCCACTCTCCCTTTCTCCCACGACCGTAAGCAACGACAGAAATGTGAGATCGAAGACGCCAGCTATGAGAAAGAGGATGCGAGTGAGGGAGGTGAGGGAGGAGGAGGAAGAAGAAGAAGAAGAAGATGAGGAGGAAGAGGAGGAGAGCGACTTGAACTTGGCGTCTGAATTGGTTCTCATTTCTAATTCTGGCCATGATACGATCTCTCACAGATCAGAGGTTCATTAGCACTGATTAGACCATCAAAAGTGACGTAAGGATTCCGAGGGTCTTCTTGCAACGATAAGGTATGCTAGTCCGGCTACTTTAAACTTTCTAGGGTAGGCAACCATCAAGCAAATCGTAAGCTGCAATAACTCACAATAGAGAAACAGCGACAGCACTCTTAGCGGAATGTGCGCGAGTATCAGCAGATTCCAGAATGTTCTCTCCAGTGGAAGGTTGATCATGCGAGAGAAGGAGGGGAGCAGGACTTTCTGCAAAGGATCTGTTGAATTAAGAAGGAGAGAACAAGTAAGAGATCACAGTGAGAAGATTTAGATTTGTGTCGAGCCTAGCCAAGGTCAATCATTCAGAGAGCAGTTCGTTTTCAATTATTCTCTCCCTGAAGCTTATCGAAACAAATTTCGTTGAGTGCGTTCTCATTAATATTACCTCCAATTTCCAAATCCGTAGTACGGTAGGTCTATACGGTATCATTACCGTACTCACCTCGCACACCCAGTAGTAGTCGAACAGCCTCTCTCGGTCTACGGTAACCGCTATGACTGCGGCGATTACGGTAGCCGTCACGGGAAAGGCTAGCGTGGCCTGAAATGATATTGATTGATTTTCCAGGTTCAAATCAATCGTCCTGTTTTAAAGACAGACAGAGACTACTTTTGTAAGTGAAGATGAAGTGAATGAGAGAAGAGGTTGGAGTACGGTAGAAGACGGGTACGGTAGGGATACGATAGATCGTCGATCGATGAGTGAGCGGCACGAGGTGGTAGACATTGTGTATCTGGAAGGATCGATAGATCGATAATTCAGGAACTTGAAAGAATTCAAAATCAAAGGGGCGATCTTACCTCATGTTGACTAGCTGCATGCAAGTTTATCGCGCGAGAAAGAGAAGGCGAGAGACGGTTTGACTTATTGTAAGGCGTTCGAATGTGAAGGAATATCGAACACAATGCGGCTAGAGATCCCTTAGATATTCACCTACTCCATTTCTATTCAGAGTAAGGATGTCTCGCTGTGCTATTCACTGAACCGTTATTCTCGAGTAAGGATCCGACTCTCTGTTTTGCTTTACTATTTCCGAATGAAGAGAGATTGTTACCAGATAGACCCAGATTGTTCACAGTTTGATTTACAAGGAATTTTCCAAGTGCCTTCAATTGAATCCGCCAGAACGCACAATGTAATGTTGAATCCTTGAAACTCAACCAAAATGAAAGGCGATCAAAATTTCATTGACTTTGAGTAGAAACTCAAGCAAATACACCCACAAACCGTTCTCCCAATACCAGCCAATCAGCCCCTCTCATTCACATGATTCCAGACACCGCCTATAAATCAACTCTCCCCTACCAGATGTTTCACTGGCAGATTGCGAGGAGGATTCGAGTACTTTCTCGATTTCGCCTGCTCTCTCGCTTCTTCTGATGAGAGAGAGTTCAGTGGACGGTAAGAGATACCAGAGGTAGGAGAGGCAATGCGCGGGGCAAGCAATTCCGATTGAAACATGTACTCAAACACTCTCTAGATCACTGGTTCCCCTCTTACCTCGGGGGCAACATGAGATGACATCGGCAAACAGTTCATGATTCAATTCACCTTTGCCCTGGACTCGGAGGAGTTTCTTCTTGATTGTTGGCGTTTTCAATGCTAATATACGATCATAACTTTTTCGTCCAAGTTCAAACACGCTTTCAGGATTCCTAACATCTAGTAATATGAGATGACATCGGCAAACAGTTCATGATCGCTGATTCGATCGAACTTCGTCTGCTTTCACTCGAATCTGAGTTCAGTTTTTGCCCCCCCCCCCCCCCGGGTTGACTCTGCATGACTCAAACATAATAGTGCATGGTTTCAAGGTCATCCGTGCTCGAATTCTGAGTCAAACATGCAAACACAAACTTGATCACTCTGGTTTTGCCCTTACTCTCTGGAGATCTCATTCATGATGTCAAACAGTTCATGGTTCACTCGTTCTGTTCTCGTGGCGGATCACCTTGATTCTGTGCTTTCTACTTGCAAATAATCCTTGCAAAAGGCGCAACTAGCCATTATTCTGATCAATGCGCGCTCATTTCCCAATTCGGTTGCGTTTCATAGTTTCTACTTAGCGCGAGTGAATGAATTCAAGCAATCACTTAGTTATTCTTCTCGAGAAATAAAAAAAACATGTGAGGAAATGTGAGGAAATCTACGGAAAGTAAAAAAAAAGAGCCTAGAAAACGCCACCTGAAAATGAGATAATAATACCAAAAACCACTCACTTTTTCGTGCGAACGGTCGATACGGCAGGTGGGAATCGCTTACTGCTGACCTCTCTCTCTCTCTCTTTTTCTTCTGCAATTCTCGAACTTATCTATCTCCTCTCCCTCTTACCCATACTCACACGAGAGAGAACTGGCAATGAACTGGTAATGTATTTGGGGGAGAGAGGTTCTCGTTTTCCACAGTTCAAATACGCTTTAGGCATACAGTCAGGGAACGCACAGACAACAAAGTTTCGAAATCTCTCTCTATTCTGGGCCTCCGAATCTTGAATCTACTCTGTTTGTATCGACAGTGTCTCGGATAACTTAGAGCTGATCTCGGAAAGTGTCTCGGTCTCATATGCCATTCTCTCAAAATACTTCGCTACAGTGCCAGATCGTATAATGTTCGAGAAGTCATGCCAATTGAAGCGATTACTGCCATCGCCTTTTCCTCCTTCTTACTACTCATCGCTCCTTACTAGTTCCTTCGTCGTACACTCTTGTTCTTGCATGGGAATGTCGCGCTTGGCTGAGATCCCACAAGGGATTTGCCGGCCCTGCCCTCGAGGTTACTCTTAGGAGGAGAAAGGGAGGAGGGAGAGGAGGGGAGGTGGTAAAGTAAGAGGAGGGAGGGAGACGGAGGGGTGAGAGAAGGGGGGCGGACGGAGGAGAGGGAAGACATGGAAAGTGAAAGTCTTTAGACAGAATCATCATCCGTTGATCACACAGATTGATACACGAGCATGAATGATTCTGATTGTCTAATCATTGAGCGTAGATTGCGTGTAGATTTCCCTCTGGCGCTTCAGGGGAATTCCGACAGTCGTTCGCTTCTCTGGTCGGCTATGCTTCACGTAGGAAAATTCTTCCGCGACGATCAACCATTTCAATCGTGCCTTGATTTCTCCGCCTTAAAAATCATGCTATTGCCATGCTATTTGAACAGCAAGAACATTTTTCTTTGTCATGCAATGATTATGCATCTTCAAATGCAGTCAGAAACCGAGAAGCTCTAAATAAGTGATCCTCTCCCTGAATGGGTTCTTCTCTCCCAGCTCATCCCATTTGCATAGAACAATGCACCGTATGGCGCGGCAATTAATCAGCCTCTCCCTCTTCTCCCAGACTGTTTAGTCTATCCTCCCTCTCCAATTCGGATGATCTTTCTTGCTAGTGTTGTCAATGGATCTCTGGTAGAGAGCGAAATTCGGGTAGTCGTCACTTTATTTCGCACATACCCTCGCAGGTTAGAGTGGCGATAGGTTTCCAGCAGTTCTGGCCAGTGAGAAAACGAGAGACGCCTGATTTCTGCTGACCCCTGGTTCACTCCACCACCTCCCCTCTTACTCTCTCCTCCTCCCAACATAGAAGCAATCTCCCGCAAAATGAGATAAGCCTTGCATGCAGGCGCATCGCATTGTTTGTGCACCATTTTCAGTGTCTTTTTCGCTCGGAGAGATGCAAAATAGCATCAGAGTCTCTCTCTCTCTCGTTCGTTCCTTCAACTTAGCTGACCGTTCCTCCACAGTGTTTTGCAGCCATTTTTGCCTGCAGAAAAATAGCCCCAAGTTAGGCCGATTTCGGCCAATTTGGAACGGTGGAGTCGCTTGGCGAGAGTAGCTCAGTGGCCCCGAGGGAACGCCCCAACTTCCCTGCTAGCACATCTATCTATATTTATGAGCCATCCCTTCCTGCTAGTCTCGAGTTATTTATTTGCTTGTTGCATGAAGCAAGTTGCGACGCGATTTTCTAGTACTGCGCAGCGAACTTTTTCGGCTCCAGGAGCAATATTCCTTATCCTCATCGATTATAGCGTAGTTCGGAGTTCATCAGAACCTGAAGAAATCGTATACGTTCTAGGAACAAAACTGGCTAGCCTAATGCAGATACGAACGGACGGCATGTCTCCTCTTTCCTGTCCATTTCTGGTCTATTATTCGAGCGCTCTGTTGTTGTACGGCTTCAAAAACGGGTGAGAATGCCATGTTTACTGGCTATCTTTGCTCACTTCTTGACTTACTCTCTTGCCTTTCTTTACTTTCCGAGGCGAAGAGCGAAATTCAAACCGTGCTTCTCGACTTACACAACCACACACAGAAGACATGCCAATTACTCGGTGCTAACCGAGTAGAGAATAAGCACTGGCTTGCCTTGCCTAAGCGACATTTAATTTTTACCATTTTCCGATTATTCTTCGCGGAGTGCGGACGCTGACTTGGAGACCTAGATTGCGCTTCTTCTCTTTGTTTATCGTTGTTCTGCCTTCACAGCCTTGACATTCGGTGAATATTCTGTTTCATGTATCCAGAGCAAACAAAGACTCAAATTGAAAGACGAGAGTCTTGGTTTCTCTTTTTCTTGTTCCACTCTTCAGATGAAAACCACGTAACCAAGCTAATTTTAAGATCTTGTCTACTACAGCTTTTCCTCTTTTTCTCATATTTTCGCCATTGCCTCACGTCTTTTTGTTATTAGAAGAGTTCCCACATCCCGCTCGTTTATATTATTACTGGCTGGCATCGGCCAGGGAAAGTTGATCGAAAGTGCCACCTACCCTCTCTACCTCATCCTACTCTCTCCAATTCACTCACTATCTCGCCCGGCTGACCTGAAATCGCATCTAGCTCGGTCATTTTGACGGCTCATCATATGGCACCTCTACTCTTTCTCTGTGCATGATTTTTGAGTGATCTCTCTTCAAAACTACGTCCGAGAAGTTAGAAAGGGCGAGATAGCATGAGGAATGGATAGATTGCGGGATACGGGCAACGGTCTCTCCATTTTACACACTCTCTCACCGGCCGAGAGGCGAGAGAGTGGGCAAAATAGAGAGAGTGAGAGACGGAATTTCACACCTCTCACAGGTGTCAATCATGGATCACATCATAAGTGCTGCTGCCAGGGGAGGAAAAAGTGTAGCCACACTCTCTTCCTTGACTATTATTCATCCTCTTCCTGTAATGTTTTCGCCCAATTTATGTAGAAGTTTCAGTATTCCTCAATTACTATGGCGCTCTTCTTCAGTCTCTGGGCAACCCTATCCCGCTTTGAATGAAATTCTAGGCATGAAATGGGAATAATTAAGGACAGAACATTCTAGGGATGAAAACCAAAAACAAGCGTAAGAGAGATTGAGAGAACGCGCGCCCAAAATTCCATTAGTAGATCTTCACTTAGTTCCCTCACTTGGCATGCGCGAGGCGGGAACATTGTAAACAACACTATCACCGTTCTTCTCTCCTCTCTCCCTGTGTGATCACTCACTGATTTGCACCTTCTCACTCCTTCTCCTCCTCTCGCTTTCACGAGCCAGTTTTGATCGCCACACCGTTCATCATTCTTGCTGTACCGCGTTTAAACCTGTGGCATTCAGTGCAAATTTCGTTTTTAGCGGAATTATTCTGTTCCGTTAAACGTGAATGAATGATTATCAATCCTCATTTCTTGATTTATTTGAGATTTTGTCGAACTGCTCTGTTCGAAATTATCTAGCACCCTGCGTGAATCACCAAAGCGTGAGGAATGCGCTGAGAAATAGTGCGCTAGACAGAGAGATTACTTTGTTACTAGCGTGTTCTCTACAATTGCTTCGTGTCTCATCTTCCAGAACAGGCAGATATCAAGCAAAGGCGAGAGATTAGCGTGTGCTCTTGAGACACACGCTCAGATACAACAAACAGATGCGAATAGTTGTTCTGCCTACCCTTTTAACTCTTCCCCTCGAACCCCCTCTTGAAACAAGCTATGGCAATAACCGCGCATAATGGTTCAAACCTCGGCGATTTTAGCATGCAGGGCTGATTTGATGGCACAATGCCTAGCCAGTTTGCAAACCGCTTAAAATCATAAGTGCTCACCATTATTGCGAAGTTTCGGGTGAGCGAAACGTAATGAATGAACGGCGGAGTCGATATAGCTTGGCGTTTGAGACGTTCGTTCGCTCAACTTTCCAGTTCGATTCATGGTGTGCCTCTTACACGCATCATGTACCTTGATCATCAGTGGTAGCTGGAGAAAACTATAATCTATGTATTGCTTGATTATCTAACAAATAGTCTAATCATCCTCCCTCGAAGAATCGCTGTAAATTTTGCTTCATCGTTCACGTACAGTTGTATCAGGCTGCATTTAGAGGTATCAGTGCATGAAAAAAAGCATAATTATTCAATAATTACTAATTAGCTTTTATCATTATTTTTCTCTCATCTTTAATTTGAAAAGTAAGCTGAAGGAATGCAGCGATCACTACTTTCAATTAGCTCAGAACTCTACTCATCCTTTTCTTCTTTCTCCTCTTCTCTTGACGGTATCTCTATAGTCTCGCACTCTGTCTAACCAACTAGAATTCAAGATCAATTGAGAGGGTCACTTACTCCATCCGCTTACTAGTAATTCGAAATAGTGTCTTTTCATTTTGCACACTATATAGTCTCTCCAACCAGAGAAAGTGTGTGTGAAATGAAGAAACGGCGATCTGTATTACGAACAGTAACTGTAATTCGAAGAGAACGAAGCGAGGGTGTGTCTGTTCAATCGCATTTTTGCTCATACCTTTCTTTCGTTTCGTCTGTCTCTCTCAATCTCACACGCTCTCTCGCCTTCGTCTGACCTGTTCTGTCATTTTGTTCAATCGTTTTCTTCTGCGGCTCTCAGTAAGAATAGCATTGCTGATCAAGTGAAAGTCCAAACCGTAACGCTAATCTTGCGTTTCGTTTTCTCTTTCCGCCTAAAGATCATGGAAATCGAGGAGACCTCACACTTTTCTGGATTCCAGCTGTGCTTCTCAACCCATTGTCCCCGTCTCGCTTTCCACAACTTTCAGTATCTCAGTCACTTATTCTCTAGAGATTCCTTCCCCTGGCTTTCTTTCGCTCTCTCTATTTGACATGCTCTATCGCTCTGTCTTCTCGATGAGAGAGCGTGTAGAATGGAGAGAGCAAAGGAGTTGGCATCATTATAGACTAACTATAGCGCGGGGCTTTATCTCGGCCGAGTTATCGCGCGGCGCCTCAAAGAGGGAGAAAAATCATAGCTTCGTAGTCTGGATTTCGACTTGCGCTTGCGGATCTTGAAACTCTTTTTCTTTATTCACATTCACTTCTGAAAGTCCGAAATTGAGTGCCTATCATGCATGAACATTCTGCTCGATTTATGGTTCCTTTGCCATTCTCGATTCGTCATCTTCTATTTACTTTCTGCTTTTTCTGCGCGGTAATGCGCTAATCGCATCAGCAGGGAGGGTTTGGCACTGGAGCCATGCGTTCCTACTCGCTCTCTCCATTTCGCACACTCTCTCGCTTCCTCTGACCTCCATCACTCTCTCCATTTCGCACACTATCTCGCCCTCTCTGTCCCCCAAGAGAACCTGCAGAATTGAGAAAGCCCAATTCTTGGTTCGGTACTGGAGCAGGAGAGTAGGTACAGTCTGTGAGTAACTCTGGCATTTTTCGCAATTTTCGCTACTAATGGTCAAGGTATGCGTCAAAATTACTGAGATTGAGTCATCCCCCTCTCAGTTTGCTGTTTTTCACACGGTGGGCGCGCACTCGACTGGCTATTTGAGTCACTTGCGAACTGATGATGTCTCCATTCCGACCCCGGAGTGTTAGGAAAGTGAGAATGGACGGAGAAAGTGGAGAGTTCCTTTTCACTCTTTCGCGATTTGTTGCCTTGTTGATCATCTTCTCTCTCCTCTCGATTTCACGCAAGGTAGAACATCTCATAACATTGGGATCGTCTCTTCTCACCACATTTTACGTGTTTTCTCGCGTCCCGATGAGCGCAATAGAAACAGTGGAATCTGGAGTGTTTTCTCGGACTTGTTAGAGTTCATCCCCTATCAATTTCTTGCAACAAGGAATGGCTTTTTTCAGAAAATATTTGTACTTTTAGGATGTGTACACGGAGGAGATTGTATCTAGAAAGTCGACCATCATTTGCGCACTTGCTGAAACCTAACTCGCTGACCTTTACTGGCATTTATCGCCCTTATCTTTGCATTTTCACAGGTCCCCATATGATGTGACGATTTCATCCTTTTCTTTGTAGATAATCCCCTTTTCTTTGTAGGTTCGCGAAGCATGTTCATACCTTTGTAAATATAGTTTGTACAGTAAAGTATGCACTACGAGCATTGTCTATCAAAATCGTCATACGACTTTGAATCCTCCCTGAAACGCAACTCGACCAATACTCTTTTTGGAACAGTTCTGTTTCCGCAGAATGGCCTGAATCTCTGTATAACCATTCCCTCTCCGGAAACTCAAATCTAGAGATTACGTGAAACTGAGAGTCAGAAATAGGTTGGTGCTCCGCCTGTTTTGCGTGCCATGGCTCCCACGGGAGTCCGTTTTCCGACTTTCTTACCTCTCCTTTCCTCCTCCTTCTTCCCTCATTTCCCACCGTGCTCGCGCGAGTTATCATTACTTACTCGCTTTTCCTCTTTTCCTTTTTCGTCTGTGGCCTCTCCATTCCACCTACTCTCTATACCTTTCTAGCTGGCGTAAACTAGGAAATACGAGCGTTCATAGTAATTGATAGTGGGAACGCTCCAGTTATCATACCCTGCGTCCCTCATGATGTTCTCTTCTTGAGAGAGCATGGCAAATTGATAGAGTTGTTCTCCATCACTACACAATCAGTAGGCATTGTCTTGATAACTTCCCCTCTCTTGGAGTTCCTTTTCTCTTCCTCTTTTGTTGCGTTCTTCTATCTTTTCTTGTTGTTCTCTCTTCCTCGTTCACTCCTCTCTGGAGAATTCTGATCATCACTAAGCATAAATATCAGCAAATAAAGCATAAATCATGCTTCTAGAACGACATGAAAACAGAGGCGTAAAACGGCCGTGGTAGCTTTCTTCTTTTTCTGTTGTTGTATTCCAGAAGTTTAGCGTCCATAAAAGCTCTTCTCGAATCTCTTTTCTCTCTGAAATTTGTGTTCTTTCTAGCACTTTCTGACTTCAGAGAATGCTGAAGAACGGAGAGCCAATCGCTCAATCTGTCCATACACTTTCCTGGAATATATGACAACTACGTGTCAGAATGCAATGCAACGAAAAGTAGGGGCAGGCATTTTCTTCTTTCTTCTCTTTTTTCTGCTGACGTTTGACGAGTTGATCCCTCTGCGTTCCTTTCGCATATCATGGATTAGTTTCTGCATTTTTCCTGCTCACTCGCCAGTTTCTAGAGAAAGCGCGCAATGATGAGGGTACACAGGGTTGTCAGAGTTCCTTTTTCCTATCTGCATTTTTCCCATTTCCCGAGTAACGAATGAGTCAGTAAAACAACTAGAACTCGTTCGAAATTCCTATTTCATACTCTGTCCCTGCTGTTTGCTTTGCGTTTTTTTTCTTCGATAGGGCGAGTGAGTATGAGAAATGGAGAGAGCTTCCCCTCATCCAACCCAAGCCTAGAATTACCCACAGCGGAAATGGAAGGTTTGTCATCTTCAATTTCTTCCAGCGCGCGGTTTCTCTGTTTTTCACATGCAACGGACCTGAGAAAGAATCAGACTCGTTTCTAGCGCGTTCTATCTCTCTATTCTCACAATTTTGATTCATCTTGCCGAAACACCCTTACTTTCTGATCGTTTTTCGAAAATTTTGTCCTTACCAATCAATCTTTCCAAATCGTTCTGTTCCTTCTCTCTGAAACAGCCCGGCAAAGTACCCTCGCCATTCTCTCGCTGTTCTCTTCCCTTCTTACTTCGTTGCTATCTCTCTCGTTCCATCTGATTCGATTTGCGAGTGCCTTCATTTTTCCCCCCGCTTTCAGGTCAATCCAATAGCTTGCTCAGAGGGAAGAGACGAGAGAAGAGAGGAGGGAAGGGTTCCCCGGCTTCTGTGAACAAGGTTCGGCTCCATTTATCTCCGAAGTTCCATCCCCCGGGACGTTGCAGTACTTTAGACGCAAGTTCATGCATAGAAACCCAAAATGGGCTGAAACTGCGTCTAAACTTGGAGGCGTTTTGTGCTGCAAATAGGTTGTTTCGCCCCATTTTGCGCGCAGCTTTTTTCTCGCCTTCCCTCGATTTGGCTCTAATCTCTGCTAGCCATCAAGTAACATCGATCTAGCACGAATCGAGAGATGTTGTTGGAAGATTGGGAATGAGTGAGCGGTTCGCCTTTTGGTACCTTTCGTCTCCGTCTTCGAACGTCTCCGAGATTCATGCCTGATTTGATTCGCTTCATGCGATTCGCTGCGATTCACACTCCTATCAAATTTTCATTCTTATTTTTGAAAACAATCGCAGCCATCAATCGAAAAAGAGTCTTGTCACTGCTTTTGCATCGCATATGAAACCAAGCTCGTACACGAATCGCGGATTTCTTTGTTGAAGCATTTTGAAAAGACTGTGAGTAGTATTATGTGAGGCCATTTACTACGTTTTTAGCTACTGGCCTACCATAGAAAAAAAGTCACTAATAGCCTTACATAATTTTTATTCGCGAATCGGATTCTACTATTCGAGACGTATCTGGCAAACTTTGAATTATCACTCTACGACCCCATTTACTCGAGTTATGGCAGTTTGCGCGAACTAACTACTTTTT
>LS491524.1:59319-75675 GCA_900490845.1 Pristionchus japonicus
CGACGTTTGAGCACACTTTCGAGGTAATTATCGAGGTCCGGGGGTCCGAGACCGGAGCCGGGGTATTGCTAGTCCCTAGAGCGCATTGTGGATAGGTCTCATAACACGATGGACTTCCGACTGGAGCCGGGAGCGACGTTTGAGCACACTTTCGAGGTAATTATCGAGGTCCGGGGGTCCGAGACCGGAGCCGGGGTATCGCTTGTCCCTAGAGCGCATTGTGGATAGGTCTCATAACACGATGGACTTCCGAATAGAGGCGGGCTCCACGTTTGAGCGCACTTTTGAGGTATCACATCCTGATCCGAGGGTTTTCGTGTCACGGAACTGGTAGTGAGCACATGTAGTCCTGGCATTAAATGGGCTTCCGACACATTGAAATAATTTATCCTATCGATTGTTCATCTTTTCGCTCTAATGTTTCACAAAATGGTGAAAAGCCAAGAAAATTATTCAACATTGATTCCATGCACATAATGCATATCAAAAATATATATTGAAAAAATCAAGATGTTTCATTACTGTGTCTGCCTTTCTTACAGTAGAGAAAAATTGGCAAAGCGAGAACTATGAATTACAGAAATACAGATCAAGGTAAATGAATGAATCGAATGTTCACGAGTATAGAAAGACACAGTAACTCGATGAACCAGTAATCTCATTGAGGATCATTGTTCCAAAAAACATTGTTGATCTTCAATAAAGCGCATGAACGAGAGCGAATGCGTTTCTTGAAGTGACTCGAGGAACGAATAATTTCATCGAGGGTAGTAGTCTCACATAATAAGCATTCTTGGATTGGGTGATTCTAGGTTTCATATATTTCAGGAAATTTGAGTTCTTGACAGTTCGATGGAGGGTAGTGGATACTTTACTTTCGGAAAATAATTAGTGATTACTATCAGGTGCGCCGTCGCGGCTACTGGACGCTTTTTGTCGAGTTTCCCGGTGATCGATATTCGAAGTCACCGCGAAAAGTGAGAATTCTTACTTTTCCAGAAAAAATAGCCAAAAAATCTCTTACAGACCTCAAGTGAGTCACTAGTGTTTTGTGATCCATTTTTATTCCTTGATTTCCTAAAAAATCAAATGTTTCAGATCATCTCGCGCGACTCGTACCGCAAGTGGATCATGGAGGTATGTTGTTCGGAACTTGTTCATTTTTGGACCCTGGCTGCGACCGCTCCGATTGAGCGCGAACGGAGATTAAGCATGACAGGGATACTCTGAAAGAATAGCCTGGGAAAAAAACAGACAAAAGTCTGTTGTTCTAAGATTCGAAGAAGCAATGTGTTTCACAAAGTGGTGAAAGTCAAAACAGTTTGTCGTGCAATGATCGCAATCGCATTCTCGAAAAACTTATCATTACTTCTTCTTGCTAACTTGCCTAAATTAATGCTCACTTTCATCCCTCCAGTTTGGACAACTTGGTTAATTAAACTAAATAGATTCAGAAGGGGATACTCAGTGATTCTCGGCATTGGAAGATATTGGGAGTCTTCTTAGTGCTGCATTGGAGAGAGCGAGAGAGGGGAAGAAGCGATGAAAGGTCGTATGATCATCATGTATTGAGACGTTTCGTGCCACAGCACATCATCAGTCAGATTTAACAATTTCTTTCATGCCGTTTCCTCTGATTGTCCTTTCCTAACCATTACTTCATTTCATGTGCTAAATCTGACTGCTGTGGCACGAAACGTTTCAATAAATGATGATCATACGACCTTTCATCGCTTCTTCCCCTCTCTCGCTCTCTCCAATGCTACACTAAGAAGACTCCCAGTAACTAAATAGATTATGTTCAGGTCTACTACTTCCCGCACGCCGTGGGCTTCACCGAGTGGCACAAACTAAGTAGGAGGAAGGAGCGACAACTGCGGAAGAAGATCGTGCACCAGGGATGAGCTAAGGCGCCAGATTGACGTCAAGGAGATGTTCTGGCGCACTCGCTTCTACATGAAATCATGAATAGAATCAGCCCATCCCTTGTTCGATTAGCCCTCTATCGCATTGTATAGTTGTTTCAATTTTCTATGTTTCTCTACTTGATGATCCTCTGGTTGCTGATCCAACTGCAGTTTCGATGTAGTAGGATCGCACTATCTAGCGCCCGGGCATCTCTCCGACGTCCCAGCGAACCCTTGCTTGCCCTATCCCCCGCCTGCCTATCCCGAGTGCTCCCCGCCCCGATAATGAAGTTGTATGTGTGCCCCCGAGGCGTGAGGAGGAGTAATGTTCTGTCTCTCCTCGCTTTCCCTGCTCTCTCACCTACTTTGCGGAGTTGGAGAGCCGGGGATTAGGAGAGAGACTCGGAAGAAGTAGATGTGGAGTCAGAATCCGACACACTCTCACTCCATCTATCCTCTCTCTCACTCCTCCTCTCCCCTCTTCCTCCTCTAGTTATATGTGCATAATGTGCCTCGATTTCTCTCCTTGGTAGATTCCATCTCATCTCAGTCGTTTTCTCAACGAATTGGGATGAGAACCTGAATTTGCCAATTCAAATATTCGTTAGTTTGTCGTCTAGCACTTTCTAGGCTCGTATTCGGCTAGAATTGCCTTCGTTTCTTCAGTTACTCCGGTTCACTATCACCTGCGTTTGAAATCCACTTTTGCATGCTCGATTTTCGAAAATCCCTCGAACCAGGATCCTGAATAACAGCTAGTTTCTTCCAGACTTAATTTTCCTTTATTCGCCCAGACTCAATTCTCTTTCCCACTCTAATCATCTCGTAATTCTCTTTCACATCCGCCACAAAGAAACAGAGCCCATTATTCTCTCATTTTCTCCTTCACACTGCCCCTTCTCTTCCTTATACGCTGTCTAGTCATCAATACCGCGCTGTTTTGAGATCTGTTTACAGTACTCTTCCGAATGTACAGTACGCCCGAGCACGATCGATAAATGAGTCAGATAATCTGTCGTTTCCTGGCAACATCGGCATTAATTCTCGCTCGTTTCACTAATAAGCACGATCGCAGTCTTATTATCTCCTTTCTCTTATCCAGATTGTATTCTAAGATTGTATTCTAGCTATTCTCATTAGAAAGATTGCACTCCTACTATCTCGTTTCCCTGAATCATAATGTAGTCACTGAGATTGTAGTAAACACTTTGCTTGTCGTTGCCTCGTCATGCCTACATGAGTTTCGAGCGCCTAGATAACGTAGAAATAAGAGACTCTCAAGAGAAGACCCCTCATTTCCTCCTTTCGCCCATTTCCCTCGATACGCGGAGGTATATCCACACCTTCCTCTCTCTCTCCATCCTCCTCTTCATTTTGCCTATCGATTAAAGGGAGGCAGGGAGCAATGAGGCGAAGGGATAACACGGGAGAGAGATGAGAGTCTTCCCTGGGCATCGAATAAGTAGTGAAATGATTGAGAGAGGAGAGAGAGAAGTCTCGAGAGTCTCGCACCTTCTCTACTGAGAGTCTTCTCTTTCGGGCTGAAGTGACGAACGTCTTTATTATCAAATTAGAAATAGTTCAGCCAGATCACTTTCATACCCAAACCAGACCCTAAAGTACAAGCGTCTCACCTACCGCTTTGATACCCTTCTCTTATCATACTGAGAGTCATCTCTCTATGGAGTGAGGAACGCACATCTTCGTTTTTCGAGCTTGCTGATTGGCTTGAATGACACACCTAATTGGAGCCTCGCTAAGATCTATATCGTAGCACTTGTGATATAGAGCAAAATGAGAGTCCTCGAAATCTTTCAAATTTTTATTCAACGACCAATTTCAAATTTGCGTTCAATCTCTTCCATCGTCGGATCACTGAATCACCTAATTTTTG
This sequence comes from Pristionchus japonicus, assembly GCA_900490845.1. Classification (NCBI taxonomy): domain Eukaryota; kingdom Metazoa; phylum Nematoda; class Chromadorea; order Rhabditida; family Neodiplogasteridae; genus Pristionchus; species Pristionchus japonicus. The sequence continues at coordinate 63,121 of LS491524.1, forward strand.
ACACTTTGTATGCAGCACAGCCTTGCGTGGAAAGCATAATCATCTTTACGTTTATCTTACTCGATATTTTCCAGCTTCCAGTCTACAGTGAATGTGCGGCAGCAGCCGGTGCAGCACGTGCAGCCAGTAACAAAGAGCAGCAAGGAAGGAAGGAAGAGCAGCAAGAGAGCAGTCATGTCCCCACCAGCAGCCAGCAACTCCCCTCGCATACCGCATCAGCTGTCGGTGAGTGAGGGATGGTGGAAAGATTAACGCACTATCGCGAGAAAGTTATGAATTGGGAGCAGTGGCTGCAGCATCGAGTTGCGGTAGAATGTCATAAAATAGCAGGTGAAGTACAGTTGTACGTAGAAAGACATAAAACGGGGTAGGGAACAATTTTTTTGATCAAGAACACGGGACAAATCAAACGAAATTTTTGGGATCGTTGTAGTACAAATACTGAAACTCATCTGAACTCTGTGTGTTTCGTTTCACATTCTCTCTTTTGATGAAAAAAAAACGTTGCGTTCAGATGAGTTTCAACATTCGCACAAAAACGCTCCCTGGATATGATTTTCGATTTTTTCCTATTCTGCACTTTCCAAAAAATAAATTATCTGCTTTCTACCCTGCTGGTCTATGATGGTCGCGCTACGTATCTCTCATCACCTGATTTAATTCACACAGGTCCGACCTGGAGCCGCCTCTCCATCTCCCGGAGCAGCTTCGCCAGTGCGCAACAACGGGCATCCCGAAGCCGGACCGAGGGTTAGTTGGGAATCTCTCCAGCCTCTTTTATCGCAAGAAACTGACTGCGTTCTGTTGGAGGAATCTAAGGGGGGAATCTAAAAAACGAGGCGAAGCCATCAGAGATCCACCAAATTTCCGCTCAAACTGTTAGTCCAAATCAACTCCCGCATCACCTCTCCAATCGGAACACGGAAGTTTTCTATCCCTAGAAAACCGAGAAAACGAAAAGAGGGGAAACCTCGTGCATCTTCTTTCCTTAATCTCTCCACTCCACGCACTTTCTCGTCCTATCTGGCAGGCGAGAGAGTGTGCGGAAGTGAGAGAGTGGAGACGATGAGAGATTCTTCTTTTCAGGCTTCCGATGCATCTGACAAGCTCAACCCGGAGCGGAAACTGCTCATTCTCAAGGTATGTTGGGACTTTTTCTCTCGTACCGACAGCACTCTCTCAAAGTAGCGTGCTCTCTCGCTCTGTCTGACTGGCGAGAGAGAATAGAGAAAAGGAAAGAGTGTGAACGCGGGACTTTCCTAGTTTCGTGCCAGGCTCCTTCGTGCCAGGCTAAATGGATGACCGGAAATTAATCTGGGCTGGTGTAGCTGTAGTGTAGGGCTATAGGGACGAGTGGAGATGGATCCAATAGGGAAAGTAGTATTAGCAATCTCCTTCACCAATAGGTTGCTCTGCTCTTTCATGTTCTATTGAAAAAGATTATCATCAATCGCAAGAACTCTAGTGCTGTGAAAAACTTAATTACTGAAGTACGCTACATAGATAATTACTGATAATTTTTTAATTAGTATTTTTTAATAAAATAAAATTAACAGATCGTCTTCTCCATCCTCTGCATCCTGGACATCCTTAACTGATTTAGGCTTAGAATTGGAGAAAATCGTTTGAGCAAATTCAGCGTTTACAATAGCATGAAGGACATGAAGAAATAGGATGAAAAGGAGTTTCATTTGGTAAATAATTAGTTATTTCATGTACAGATCGTGTTCTCCATCCTGTGCATCCTCGACATCCTGCACTGGGCGTACATGCTGCGGTGAGCGAATTATGCTCTTCACTTCTCTATTTTACCCCGTGTATCTGAACCATACATTGATTACCTATCTCTCAACTCTGTTCGTATGTACAATGCGTCATTCTGAGCTGCCCATAGGTGTAGGACGGGCACGTCTGACTCTCTCAAATTTCCTTACTCTCTCTCTGTCTGGACTACAATACGTGCTTCACCCATTTCGAGTGCTCTCTCGTTCAGTTTAACATTTGAGCGAACATGTGGAACCGCGAGAATGTGAAGAATTTTCCAAGTATCTTCATTAGTCAACGTCGGGTTTCGAGGTTGATCACGATCAATTGGCCACATGTGCCTGCCACATTAGTCAAATACGAGTCATTCTGACATCATTTATGACTGATTGACTAATCCATTTTTTTCTGAAGTTTCGAAGCAGCATGCGCGACTTAAAAATAACATAAGAAATTATTTTACTATTTAAACTATTTTTAATTATTTTCAGTGACGACATCGACGAGAAAGACAAGGAGGAAAAGAACACTTGGTTCTTCTATGACCAAAACTACGGCACTTTCGACACGGCTTACTTGGTATGGCTTCTATTTCACTTTCTCCTATATCTTCTATGTCACCTTGGTCTCTGTTTATGAATCAAAAGCTTATCAAAAAATTATCTTAAATATTGCATTCTTCTATCATATTTTCGAGAAGCGATAATCACGGATGAATCATTCAATCTCCCTTTCGAAAAAGCTATTCTGCCCCTGAAACACATGATATTTTCAAAAATTATCTATCTTCCTAGAATATTGCAATGATAATTGATAGCAATTTAAGGCTGATTGATAGTAATTTTCATCATCACCCTAATCACGCAGAGAATCACGAAAGTAATTAATCCTCCCAGATAGCCCGGATGTTCGGGGACATCTTCACTGGCGTCCTCGGTCTGGGCGCGGCGATGTGGACGAAGAAGGTTACTTTTTCGAAAGCTTATGGATTGATTTACGCTTATGGTTCCCTGTACTAGGAGCTAGAGCCAAGGCGGCTGGATAGGTTTCAAATAGTGTGCAAATGGGACAGATCCCTATTGCAACAATTCTTCTCGCAACAGCAAAAGAACAAAAAATTCGTTTTAACTGCTTGAGCAATCAATTTTCTGGCTAACATTCCCTTTACAGGTCGCCCTCACCATCCCGTGCCTCGTCATCCAGATGATCTTCGTCGTCATACGGTGAGTCTGGAAGAGAAGTTCAATTTAGTCCTCTCAAAACGTTTCCCGTCAGAGACGATCCCCATAGATAGGTTTCACATAGACTTATTGAAAAAGATGGCTACATTTCGATTCTTCTACGCTTTCATCATTCATAGAAAAGATTTATCCCGAGATTTCACATAAAAAAACGGCAACGTTTCACGTAGTTTTCTTGATCGTACTGCAATTTGTCCTGTCGATTTTGCATAGCTGCCCTCGATAAAAAAATAGAAAGAGTAGAAAAGGGAATTTTCCATCCCAGCATGTTCGTCTGGCCGATCCGTCTGCTGACCTCCTCGTGGCCGGCCAACGTCTCCAACGAGAACCTGCTGTTCGTCGCCTGCGAGTTCCTTCTTCCAGGTATGGGATGTTGGGTCTGATATCCCCTTCTCGATCTTTTCATTTTTCTTTCAATTGTCTTTGGATCTCATCCAGGCTGATGGTGATCATTTGACATGTCAGTTTCCTCTTTTCAGGCACGTGGGCGACGCTCGCCGGGCTCATCGTGTACGCACTGAAGTGAGTCTACGGAATTCCTCGAATCGAAATAACATACAACATGGAAATATATGTACAACCGTAGTAGACAAAGTTTAGATCGTGTTCAAAATGCACGCGAGCCATTGGTGGAGCTAGCTTCGCATTCGATAGGTTAGGTTTCATCAAGCTCGTAAATTGAGCACACAACTGTGTCAACAATGTATGATGCGCACATCGTAGAAACATGAATAACTTTGCTCCACAGCTACTTACCTTACTCCGTCAACGATAATACCACTAATGATCGTTGCCGATCCACGATCCGATCCACCTTATCACGAGTTTCCTGTAAGAGTGCAGGAATGCCTGCTACAAAAAAACATTTTTGTTTCCGATCGTGTTGATATTTGGCAGGTAGACACCATTGGGGGTCAAAAGAAAAAATATTTGGAAAAATTTGCATATTATCGATTTTTTTATTTGAAACTTCAAATGGTCATAACTCAGTCAGTTTTTGAGATACAGAGTCCTGTTTTAGCTCATTTTCTTCCTTTTCCAGTTATCTTCAAAAAGTTCTCTTGTACCCCACGCTTAACTTCTTTAGTTTTTCAGATATTTTCGAAAAAGTGAATTTTAAGTGATAAAAGTGGAGTTTTCTCGAAAATTTCGGGAAATACCACATCCCGATAATATGAAAAATGAATTCTACGCACTCGATTACATACTGTGGCACTCACTTTTCGCCATGAAACTTGGATGTAACAGCAGTGATGAGGCGAAAAACACTAGGGACAAAAACACATGAATATCTAAAATATGACGTAACTTTATTCAAATTGGTCGTAGAGTCCCCTCTAAAAACGCGATCGATAGCTTTCGAGAAGCTCTTCAATTTACCTCTTATGATGCCAAGCTCTAGGATTGCCCGTTTTCGAGAAAATCAAGAAAAACTGTTTTATCTATAAACTTGTCATGGGAGAAAAATCATAAGATAGCGCTGTTACATCCAAGTTTCATGGCGAAAAGTGAGTGCCACAGTATGTAATCGAGTGCGTAGAATTCATTTTTCATATTATCGAGATGTGGTATTTCCCGAAATTTTCGAGAAAACTCCTCTTTTATCACTCAAAATTCACTTTTTCGAAAGTATCTGAAAAACTAAAGAAGTTAGGCGTGGGGTACAAGAGAACTTTTTGAAGATAACTGGAAAAGGAAGAAAATGAGCTAAAACAGGACTCTGTAGCTCAAAAACTGACCGAGTTATGACCATTTGAAGTTTCAAATAAAAAAATCGATAATATGCAAATTTTTCCAAATATTTTTTCTTTTGACCCCCAAGGGTGTCTACCTGCCAAATATCAACAAGATCGGAAACAAAAATGTTTTTTTGTAGCAGGCATTCCTGCACTCTTACAGGAAACCCGTGTTATGCCACTGATCTGACTCCAAAGCGTTTCCATCACATTCCCTTCCACGCGCCAAACGTATTCCTACCGAACCTCATTCGTATCTCCAGTTTCCCTACGATCACTGTAGCATTACCGTACCACCAGATAGCGAACTTCACCAGATCCTCTCTCTACCGTATCTTACCGTACCCCATTCCAGAGCCCTGCTCGACTTCGAGCTCTAACTTATCGGTAGAAAAATTATCTGTAGCTAAATATCACCGTATCTGACGTATTCATGCTGCATTTCGAAAACCTACAAAAAGGAACACACATCTAAATTACTTCTCCTTCCAGAGCCCTGCTCGACTTCGAGCGCACGCACGGCTACGTCCAGCCGCCGATGATCGTGCTCACCGTCAAGAACGACGAGAACGACGAGAGTGTGCAGATCGAAATCGCCTGATACCACTGCACCACGACCGGCCCGGTTTTGCTAAACCCCGGTTCGATTCCCGGCTCTCACGATGACGGTTAGAGATCTCCCTCTTTCTCTGTTTCCCTTGCTATTCCGCTTTGTCTGACAGAGGATCCATTGCTCGACTTCGCTTTTCGCCCATTTTCTTGATTGTTTTGATGGATCTTCCCTCTCATCCTATCCTGATCCCTATTTATCCCGTTCCGCTGACTTTTCCACATGCCTCATTTCCTCAATCAATAATACGCACACTCGGGCCACCGTATCGCTGTTTATGCAACAATGTACCGTATCCCACGGACGGATCAGACTGATGTGCAGGCAAAAGTGTACAGCGTAAATGTGTGCAGCGCGCTTGCTAAACACAGTGATTTATCAAATTTTTCCTCGTTTTTCGCTTGCCGTTTGAACGAATTTTGATAGGTAAGGATATCCTCCCACTAATTCTTCTTCAAAGCATATGCCCCATACGATCCAACTTTAAAAACTAATTAAAATAGCGGGATCTTAAGCATTTGCTCGACATTCAAATTTCGTCGTGTTTTGCTGTTTTTCTATATATTCTGATTTTTTTGTGGAAATCTATTTTGATAACGGGAAATGAGGAATGATTTGGCTTCGTTTAAGCTTAATATAATGGACTAGTTAACAAATTTAAAATCAAAGCCGCGAATAAGCACACACGCGACGCGTGAAAAGGCGCGCAACAAGCGGTTTTAGCCATTCACCTCCGATCCGTCCGTGATCCATCGAACCAATCAATATACTCATCCTTTTCTTGCTCGCTAACAGACACCACGTAATATTGTGCTAGTATGCTAATTATCGTTTTCATAATGTTCCTGTAATAAAGTGTATAGAATGAATCAAGCAGTTCTAAAAGAAGGCATTCTTCCCAACAAAAAAGCTGAACAGTCTTCTCGATCCTCTTGTGAATGCTTTCGTAAGAACCGAACTTTGATTCTGGAATTACCCTCGCCCCTCTCTTTGGAGGTACATCCAAAAGTGCGACCGCGGCGGGGCCGGCTATCTAGATCCACTCCCAACGACAGAAGAGCCGTCGCAGAGTGAGCCGAGGGCCGCCGAGTCAGACACACACCGGTCGGGGTCGGCCGATATCAGTGCCGAGGACCGTCCGGCGGAGAGGAGCGAGGGTTCGATGAGAGAACTGGGGAGGGACGAACATGGAGAGCGTGCGTGCTAGACGCGACGGCTTTGCGAGGGAATGGAGAGGCGTGAAGATATTGCTGGAGTTTCGAACAATACCGTTTTCATCTCTACAATTGTTAGCCACTGCTTGACAGAAACGACACGGATATCCCACATGGCTCATTTATCCTCCAAGATTCTTCAACATGCAAGCCCTTTGAGCTCCTCATTTGCATTGCCATGCCGGACCCATTCATTGCCAGCGCTTTGACGTGTACATTGCAACGATTCGACTACATCAAATCAATTTATTCTCAATCACACACTGCTTCTGCTGGTCGCACTTAAAAAAAACGACAAATTATTGTGCTAATTATCATTTTTTCTAATGTACCTGTAACAATAAAAATGTAAAGAATGGAAGCATACGGTACATTTTAAGGCTACTCTGATCATACAAACTGAATTATGAGGAATAAAGCCTTCCTATCAAAGGGGATCGCCATACAATGAGAAAATCTCGCTAAAAACTTGAAACATTTCGGGTCATTACGAACATAATTCACTCGGATTCAACACTTGGACGAATCAACAGGAAAGGACAGAGAATGACTAGAATGTGGGTGGGAAAAGGGGAGGAACATCGGTAACAGGGAATCGATTCACAGAGTCTTGTAGGTCAAGATTGGAGTAGGAAATAAAGCTACTATGGACAGACAGGAGGAACAGGAATCTACTAGGAATGGCCTAGCACTCTTTCATCACAAGGATCTTCTTCAGATTACGGTAAACGATTACGGTACAACCCATCGATTAGCGCACAAGAGATATTTATACCGTCGTATTCATTCAGATGGGGGGTCAGTCGGTGAGTTAGTATGGAAGGGCGTGGGGATACGGTAGTTCTCGGGTGGGTCAGATTCGTGACTTCTTCTCGGATCAGGAAGAAATCGTGGTGGTCGTGGGCGGTTCGGCGGGCGAGGAGGCCATCGAGGCGGTGGGCGACGCGTCAGACGCCACGCTGCGGCAGCGCGACACGAATTTGCTGCAAATGGGATGGGGTTGGAATGAAAAACATGGTCGTATTGAGTACTCAAGCTGAAGGAGTGTCTAATGCTGATCTCGAAACGCGAAAGCTAACAGTAAATGAAAAGACATGAAGTTGCTGCAATCGACCACGAACAGTGATATTTTCGAAGCGAAACGTTGAAGCTAGCAACATTTTCAGTCCACATCGACCCTACATCACGTTCCTATAGCCGCAAACCTGCTGGCCTGCACCTTATCAACGTTCTAGCAGTTCCTCACTGAACTTTTCTCCTGCCACTGGACAATGCTGACCATAAATCAATCAATAAACTCCATGATCGATCGATAAAGTTCAAACTTCCCCTCTGCTCACCTCACAATCTCCGGCAGCTCGGGCGCCGTGTAGATGAACTTGTGCGCAAACTCGCGCGCCTTCGGAAACTCGACGTACTCGACGTCGCGGTTCGAGGAGGCGGCGGCGTCCTGAAATGATAATGGATTATTGATTGGGTACTGTATTTGTATTTATTGATGAGGCAGGTTGGGGTTTGAGTGGCATTTTTTTATCACACGACTTCTCGGTCAAAGCAGTGTTATCTTTGAACGAAGAACATCAAGGACATTCGAAACTAGTATGAGGATAGATTATTGCACTGTGACAACTCTCCACAGTTTCCGTAACTTTCATCATTCTCCATCGCTAGATAAACCCTACTATTCCGACTACCGTACCACTCCTACCGTATCCCCACTCCTACCGTACCTTGAGCGCTCTGCCCAGCTTGACGGGGATGATGTGGTCGTCCTCCGCGTGCAGGATGAGGATGGGGCATGTGATGCTGAAAATGGAAGTTATGAGTGGAAGTCATGTTCAGTTGCTCATATTCTGATGGATTCCAGATGAAGTGGAAGAACTGTCATTGAAACAGATTTATTTAAACTCTTACAATAGGAATGCTGCTGCTTCCACGGCTATGTGGTGAGCGTGAAACCTCGAGGAACGCATTTTGTTTTTTTACCAGAACGGGAAAACAGATTAATCGAACAAATCAGGGATCATCTGCACTCGTACTAGACATGGAACATCATTCTCGCTACGCTTGCAATATCGGACAAATAAAACAAAGCGTTCATCCCTACTAGCTCCCTCACTCGCTCTCTTTTTGCAAGTTTCGTTGCACATTCACAGTGCGTTTCACCAAAACCTATCGCAAAACACACTGCGATATCCTCTCATCTCCTACCTCTCACAAACACCAGGCACATCAGATTACCCCTCTCCATTCAACACTCACTGCGTTATCCGCTCGTCGCTCTCCATCACCAGGCCGACGCTCTTCAGCGGGTTGAGCACGAACCGATCGATCATGCCGCGCGTCATCCAGCGGATGGGCTGCAAAAAATATTTTATTTTATTTTCTCATTGCTCTCGTCAGACTAGAAACCACAAAACCTATCGTATTCATAGGCATCAAGCAACCGAGACGCACCCAGGGAAGTTTTCTACAAAATGAATTCTATTTAAATTTTCCTGTTTCCAGAATTTTTCAAAAAAATCCAAACCAATCGAAATATCAAAAGGCGGCGCTTGTGCTGTTTAGGAGGTCCCCCCATATTCCCTCTCTCCCTTCTCTTGTTCACCTCCCTCATTTCCTCTCACTCTTCTCATTCTGCTCGGTTCTGCTCGGTCATACCTCCTCAACAGCACAAGCGCCCAAAAGGCAAACATAACTTACATTTAGAATGCACCTATTCTTGCGATAGTCATTTTTCGTAAGAGATGAACGCCAGATCAAACAATCCAATACATCGAGTCTTTTAAAACACTACGCAACAGCAACGCACTAGTTGCTGATCTACCCACTGCAACTCTATTTTATCGTACTAACACCACCGTACTTTCAACCCGCTAATTACTGCAACTCACGATGCTGAATGGGTGGTTCATCACGGCATCCCTCAAGTTGTTGAAGGGCGACTCGAGCACGAGGCCGGCGGGCGCGTTGCGCGCGAGAGACAGCTCCTTCGTCAGACGCGTGCACACACTGGAAAGAAGGGGAATGTTAGAGACATCGAAGAACATGAATTCGCGTCAAAGACACGTCTTTTAGTTATAGACAAGGCGCGTTTCGTTTACCATTGTATTCGTTTTCGGTTAAAAGCTCCGCTTCGATCACTAACCCTCGACCGCCAGCAAATATGAAGAACTCATGAAACCCAGCGATTCCTTTTCATTTAACACAAAAAAGACTCCAATATACCCACTGCCCATCGAGTGGCCCCACAACACCACCACCGTTCTCTGCTATTCATTATTTTTGCATTGCCACCGTACTTCCTATCAACAACTACTGACCGATAGCGCAACTCAACATCCTGTGAAACGCGGTACTTCCGTAGCTTTTCATTCCTAGTTTTCAACATATCCAGTGCACATCGAGTAGCTACATACAACAGCTCCTTCCAATAGCATACTTTTTGCTGTTACATCTCCCCCAACAGTCTAGCAATACCTCGTGACCGCTAGCACCCATCAATAAGCTAGGAAACACGATTCTTACATTTAGTTACTGATTGTAAGTTGACATACCCAGTGCCCATCGAGTGGCCCCACACCACGACCGCGTTGTCCTTGGCGTGCAGTCGCACGTAGTCATAGACGACGCGCGTGTCATTCACGATGCCTCCCTCGGTGGGCGAACCTTCCGAGTCGCCGTAGCCTGGAAAAGGTAGGGGCTTTGATAAAGGTGCGGTGAAATCAGTAAATACATCGGTAATTGCAGATATTATCTAAAAAGAAGAAAAATCGCAAGTTCCAAATCATCACACAGTAGAATGTTATCAGAGATGCGAAATACCATCATGTTTCAGACATCTTACAAGAAGGAAACGTAGCTAGCAAGTGCAATAAATGGCGTCTCCGCGTTGTAGAATGACAACAAAAATCTACTCCGACCTTGTAAATGTCAGTAATGCACAGGCCGCATTCAGGGTACCAATTCCCCGATGGCTCCGCTACCGTACCTCGATAGTCAAACGACACCACTTGATATCCCATTGCCTAACACGCAGTACCCCTGGCTACAGTGTCCAACCGTATCCTCTCAATTACCGTAATCCCTGAATATCGATTACCTCGATAATCGAACGACACCACTTGATATCCCATGGCCGTCAGCACATTGTACAACCTACCATTCCCAATCGATGCCGAACCCATGGCTACCGTAACCCATACTCAGGTCTCATGACTACCGTGCCCTCCCCTGATTATCGATTACCTCGATAGTCAAACGACACCACTTGATATCCCATCGCCGTGAGCACGTTGTACAGCTCGCAGCGGTGCGCGATCGTGCGGTCGAACGAGTTGCCGTGCGCGTATCTGCGAATACAATTAGATTTAAATGTGAAGAAACAGTTGAAAGATCATCGTTCCAGAAGAAATGCGCGATGATTTGAACTCGGGATGAAACGGGGAATCTGTTTCAGAGGAGAGTACGCGTATCTGCTGTGTAAATTACGCAAAATATTTTTTTTTGTTCATTTTTTTATGCTTCTTGGTGATTAAGAAGGAATCGTTCAAGGTAGCGGCAACGACGACTAGTAAGCGTCATGAAAACGAAATTCGCTTGGTCAGTATGAAATAGAGAGCTACTGGTTAGCGCGCATATTACTCGCCTTCTCAACACACAATGAAATCCTCAATGTACAAGACACCAACGATCAAAGAATTTCATTGCAGACGATGTACATCAACTAGCAAAAAAACAGAGATCAGAGATTAAAGCCCAATTCCAATCAACTCACAGCACAACAGGATATCGCGGGTCGGCGAGGAGCGCCTCCACCTCATCTCCTCTCAACCCCGCGCTCTATTACCCGGCGCGTCTAGAGTGCGCCATTCATAGTCTCAAAACTCACAGCACGACTGGGTATCGCGGGTCGGCCAGGAGCGCCTCCATCTCCTCCTCGGACAGCGTCGTGTCGGCCAGCGACTGCGGCAGCATGTGCCTGCAGAGAGAGGGAGAGATCAAAGATCAATCGGAAAAGAGATCACATCAGGGGCTGATGGACCCCATCAATAGTCCGCAACGCTTTCTGGACGCCACTGCCCAAACGAGAGAGAATCCCCGTTTCACATAGCCTTCAAGTTCCCCGGAGTTTGTGAGAGCTGTTCTCATGTCCTCCTCAAATACAAAAACAACAATCATTTTTATCGGCCTTATTTCTGCGTTCCTATTCTTCGCCCGACGTTTTTAATGATATCGTGCCAGCGCTGACTCATGCGGCGTGCGAAAAAGCGACACGCTCCCTCCAATCAGAGATCATCGAACCTTTTTTCAATCTCATTTTCTCAAAAGATCATGGCGTGATGTCTCAACCACTTTTAGAAATTGGAACATCTCCCTATCTTGAGCGAACGCAATCGAGATTTCGTCACTTGTGCTACTCTCATAGTGCTATAAACGGAAGCTACTCTCGGTGAACGATCAAACCACGCCCCGGAAGTGGAAAGAGCGCATGCGTAGACTGTAAGTCACGCAACCTCTCAATTGGTACCATAAATTCAAGTCCAGTAACGTCTAGAAAAAATCGAACTCAGAATTTGCGACTTTGTTTAGTGTTGAATATCACACGGGAGTACCATCGTTCGCAGGAATCTACTTTTGAACTAATACTCATTTCAAAACTCGAGATTCATAGGAAAAAATTTAAATTTAATAGGACCATCCGAATCCGCATTGGTTTCAAAGGTGATCATGTCCATATGAGGCCGTTCGCGAGAGAGTCGGTCAAGGGCTGGCACAGCTCAGAAAGGTTGGTTTTCTGAAAATGTGTGCTTTGAGGTTCCTAAGGGTGCTGATGACGATGGGCATGCTCATTTTTCATTTTGGACCTTTTCCGGCCCCAGATGACGTCGCGTCGAAATCGGGGGCGTGTGTGATACTCGGCCCTCGAGGCCGCTAAAATAAAGCTGTCGTGGCTCCTGGGGTAGAATTCGATGCTGATCACGCCTGTA